>JAABLL010000006.1:13525-44782 GCA_012295475.1 Phytophthora gonapodyides | reverse complement strand
ACATGACACGATACCGATCCACGAGTGGTTGCTTCCGTGGTTGCCATACGTCGGCTCGGAGATGGAGTCGCTCTACCCCGATATTCGACTAGCTCTTGCGAGTGCATTGAATCAGTGGCATCCCTCGGATCTGTCAGTGCTTGCGGTTTTGTCTCCGTGGAGGAAGCTTTGGGGCGAACGCGAGTACGGCAAATTTACGCATCGACACATTGTGCGGAAATTGATCCGTTGTTTGCACCGCGAGTTTGAGATCAATCCCGAGAACCAATCTCTGGAAGCTCTCACGTGGGTGCTGGCGTGGAGAGACCATCTTCCCGAACGCCAGCTCGTCGCTCTTTTGGAAGGCGAGTTCTTTCCCAGGTGGCTCAAGGCATTGCGTAAATGGGTCAGTGGCTCGCCGAATCTGGCTGAGCTTGAGAAATGGTACTGCGGGTGGAAGCTTCTTTTCGAGAAGAACGGTCTTGCAACCCAAGATCGATTGATAGTACATTTCCACGGTGCGCTCACTCTCCTTCGCGTGGCAACGGAGTCAGTTGGTGTGCCAGCTGAAAGCAGACCGCCAGTTCCAGAGCTACACGAAAGTGCTGCGACGACTTATCAAGATGCGATGGCACTGGCAAGGGATGAGGAGGTGAAGGAGCCGCCTGCTCGAGAGGAGAAAGCATCGCCGCGTAGCGTATCTCGCAGTGTCAGCTTGAAGGACGTCATTGAGAACCTGGCAATCAGCCACAACTTGATGTTCATGCCGAAGGGTTTCCACGACGGGCAGCAAGTCTACGCGTTTGGGAAGCATCAGATTATCGTCGAGCAAGGCGTGGTGTTCAAGGAAGAGTCCAAGGGCACGTTCAAGCCGGTCGACCTTGAACAGCTCCTGTAAGCGGATGAAGAAGCTCGAACCAGTAAAGACCTCAGATAGACAGATATTCGATCCTTCTTCCGTGACTTAATTGAGTTCTTGAGGGGTTGAACACTGTTCTCCATCAGCAGATGCTATAAGCAAAGCTTGGAGAAGAATTTCGACATGGTGGGAAATGAGCGAAAGCGGTCGGGCAGATCGACTGCATCATGCAGCCGCGTCTGTCCTCCCGTTATCGCGATTGTATTCTATGCATACGGAAACTATGATTCCTACCGGCTCACGCCGAGAGCGAAGTGAACGATCTGCCTCGCACCTGACCTCCCAGTCGGGGAGACCAAGCACACAAATGTCCACTTAAACACTCAGCAAGCCCTAGTGTCGTTAGCAAGTGCAAAGCACCCGCTCCTCCTCAAGACAGCTGAGCACTCCCAATAAATAAATGCCAGCGTGCCACACGAAGCACTCCGAACATGCAGCAAACGGCTCGCACTACAGAGTACACGTTCTTCCGTTCAGCCAGCGCGATCCACTCGACCCACTCGCTTCTGCATTTGCAAGAGGCAGCAGCAGAAGCAAGCAGGAGCGATTCCAAATCCGCGGCCGATAAAGAGCAGCTTGACTGCAGGTCCTTCGAACCGCTCAACGCCCACTACTCCAATCTCACCACCCACTTGCTTTAGTGTTTGCAGAAGGCAAACAGCTAAAAGCGAGCGGGCAGGAAACCAAAGCCGTAGTGAGTCAAGCTTAGTTCGCCTGCAGGTCCATGATCACCTTCTGAGTCCACGCAGCCAGCTGCTGCGCCTGCGGGTTCTGCGCGTTGTTGGCGCATTCGCTCACGAGCTGAACCACAAACTGCTGGTGGAACAGCGTCTCCACAGCCTTGCCCATCGACTGTCCCATGTCACTTCATTTTGGAATTGCACACACAACACATAGCACGTTAATACACTGGCACTGGCTAAGAGGACATACAGAGTTTACGTACCCAATCAAGCCCACCGCGCCAGTCGTCACAGCGTCCGAGCGAGTCGCAAGGTCGTTCGCCAAAGTAGCCAGGAAAGCTCCAATCTGCGGAGCGCACTCCATGAGCATTGTTGCCTTGTTAGCAGCACCCAGGCCCTGAACAATGCCCGTCAGCGCCTCCAGAACACTCTCACGCAGCTGGTTCATGTACTCCACCACTTCCTCGTCATCCGTCGCAATAGATCCGCAGGCGCCAGCAGCCTGCAGGATCATCTGCAGCGAAGACACAGCGTAGCGCTCGTACTCGCCCTCAATGGCCAGCGCAATGTCGCCGAAGCAAGACAGGACAGGCGGCTTCACCGAGCGGTTCAGCATCGGGTTCTTCAGGATGTCAATAAGAGCTGCAACAATGTCGTCGCACAGGGGCAGGATCTTGCCCTCGAGAGCACGGCAAAGGTCACCCACGACACCCACCGCCACGCTGCACACCATGTACTCCTCGCTGTTCTTCAAGCCCATCAGGAGAACCGGGCCAAAGTACTGCATGTACACCTCGAACTTCGCGCCAACAACATTGGCCAACGCACCAGCGGCCATGAAGGCTTCCTCGGCGGCCGCGGCGTTGCGGGTAGAGAACACCTGCAGAAGCGCCTGCATGATACGGTCGGACAGCGGATCAATGTCGGCGTTCAGCTTCTGGATCGCAGCGATCAGAACGCCGCACAGCAACGCCTGAAGGCCGGCCTGGTCATCATGAAGGCTGTCCGGGTTCTCCATCAGAGTCTTGATGCTCTGCTCCAGGCGCTCCAGCACCACCGGGAGGCGCAAGATAATGTGCTCGTTCACCTCGTCAGCGCCGGCCTGCACCAGCACGTTCAGGGCTTCGTACGCGGATCCGCGCAGGTTGCTCTCGGTAGCGTTAGGGCGGTTGCTGGTCTCGAGCAGCTTGTCGAACAGCGTGTTAAAGTACGGCGTCAGCATGTGCGCCGCCGCCTCCGACTCCTCGAACGCCTTCACAATGTTGTGGATGGCGTAGCAAACGTTGTGCGATACACGCGGCTCCTGGTCCAGACCCTCAAGCAGTAGCTGCATCAGGCTAGGCAGCATCTCGCCGCTGATGCATCCGTAGTGAAGCTCGCAGATGCGGCCAAGCGTCCAGGCAGTCGTGTCGCGCACCAGGATGTTGTCAAACTTCATGCAGCCCATGAGGAAGCCAAGGGCCTGACGCACGAGCGGGGCGATCTTAGCCGAGTCGGGGCCGTCCAGAATCGAGCCAAATGCCATGATCGCGGCCTCCTTGGCGCGCCACTCGGTGCTCTCAATGTTCTGGGTAATGAACGCCATGGTGACGTCCACGCAGGCGTCGCCGACCACCTGGGCCACCAGCGCCAGGCACGTGGCGGCGGCCATCGACAGGTTCCACGAGTCTTCGTCCTGGTCGTCCTCCTGCTTCTTCAGCGTCTCGGTGAGCAGAGGGATCAGCGTGGGCAGCACCGTCTGCACATAGTAGCTGCACGGGACGAAGTCGGTGCGTCCCTCGAGCTCGGCGTAGTTCATCTCCTCGATGAGGTCGAGCTCCACGTCGCACATGGACGACCAGAACTCGAGCGACTGCAGGCCGACCTCGTCCTGGTCCTGTGTGATGGCGCTGAAGGTGAGCTTGCACAGAGTCTCCATGTACTCGGCCAGGTACTCGTAGTACATGGTGGCGATGGCGGCGATGCACTCGTAAGCCACGACGCGGGTGCGCAGGTCGGGGGACTGTGTGGCCTCGCAGATCTTCTGCATGAGGTGGTCGCGCTCCTGTTTGCGCTTGAAGTTCTCGTTCACGAACTCCAGGCTGTTGCGCAGCGCCGTGATGGCAGCCAGCCGGATGGCCGGCGGGCGGTCAGCGCGGATGCCGTCCACGATGGCCGTGAGGATGCGGTTGGTGTCCTGCTCGTCGATGGTGTTCTCCTCCAGCTCGTCGCACAGGTAGCCGAGGCACTCGAGCGTGGCGTGGATGCAGCCCTCGTTGCCGCCCGTCACGTTCTTGAGCAGCAGCTCCAGCAGCGCCGGCCACTCCTTGTTGGGCAGCTCGATGGAGCCGATCTTGGCCACCAGCTGCGCGCTCGTGTGGCGCGCCACGGGGTCGCCAGACTGCAGCACGCTGAACGAGCCGTCCTTGATCTGCGTGCGAAGGGCAGGGTCCATGGCCATCCACGCGTTAATCTTCTGCTGCTGCAGGGCGTCGTCCTTGGCGTCCAGCACGTTCTTGAGGTACAGACCGGCGGCCTGGCGGCCCACCACGGCGAACTCCTCGCTGGCCAGCGCCTGCACGAGCGTGACCATGAACTGGCCCATCTGCTGCTGCAGCGCATTGTTCAGGAACTCCTCGGCCTGCTTGCGGAGCGCGACGTCTGTCACAATGTATTCACAAGATACTCGGTGAGTTCGCGTTGCCCCCTAATCTCCCATGGAGAACCTTTTTTTTTAACGAATGAAGATGGAGACATACCGGGGCTCTGGGTGTTGAGGAGGGCGGTCGAGATGTCCATGATGATCTAGAGGGGGGGGGGGTGAGGAAGACGGAGTGGATGGACGAGGGGGGGTCTGCACGCGCGCAGGGAGACAGATACAGCGGCGTCGGAGAAGCTCGAGCTCGGGGTCGTTTCGGAAGATAATGGGAGCAGACGGGAGAAGGCGGACCTTCCCCTCATCGGTACACTGTACCAGTGACGATTGGCCAGCGCGATGGCACAGTGTACCGGGCTGTGTGTGCTGCGCCCAACTGAAATGGAGGGGGTGAGTGTGATATAGAATGGCTTTTGTGAATGACCAACTGAGGTGAACGCTCAGCAGAGCAATTATGACATCCATCCGCTGAGAGAAAAGGCTATTTGGTGTGTCAGGAATGTACTACAAAACGTAAGTTTAAATTGTGTAATGGGTTCAGCTGGGTGCCATTATCCATTTTTCGTTTTTCAGAAAATATACTTGGTGGTTGACGTCGGAAACGGACGAGTGAAGCAAGTAACAGGCAGGTGCATGAAAAAAAGATGTAGCGTGGCAACTTCAACGACGGCAACTTCTGTCGAGCACAGGCACACCAACCAAAATCGTTCAGGTGGTTTGCCGCTGCCTACAGCCACGGCATCCACCCCTGAAACGTGCGCCCTAGCAAATCCGGCGCAGCGGCCATCGCCAAGAGCTCTTGCGCTTGCGCCAGGGAGCTCATCGCGGCCACCTCGTCGTCAACACCTTTGCCGCTGCTGCTCGCCGCATCGACCAACTCATGGAACTTGCTCATTTGCTGCTTCAGATGAACGTTCTGTGTCAGCTCTTCCTTCAGCAGCAGTCCGGGAGACACGCCCTCCAGCTTCCTCCGCGCAATCGCGATCTTGACGTCCGGCAGCCACGCAGTTGCTGCACTGTCTCCAGCTGGGGGCGCAGTCAGCTTCTTGCGAGTAGGAGCAGGTTCCTCCACGTCCTCCATGTCAATATCGCTGTCCTGCAGGGTGGATTGATCGTCGCCTTCTGCAACTTCGAATAGTGCTTTCTGGTGCGTTGTTGTGGACTGCTGCCAATCCAACAGCGGCTCGTGCAGGAACACGCTCATAACGCTCTCCACGACTTGGCGCTTCCCACGCAGAGCTTCAAAAACCGCCTGCATCTCCTGCGCCAGGAGATTTGCGCCATCATACGGCTGGAAAACAAACTCCATTTGTCGTGTGTACCGGAATGGAATCAACTCTGGAACGGGGAGGACGCTTGCACCGGCTCCGAAACTCACGCCAAAGTCGATCCCGATAACGCGGCCACTAGACAAATCAAAGAGAAAGTTGTCCAAGTGGCGATCACCAATACCCAGGATGTACGAGCACGCACTGAATACCGCCAGAGACTTCAAGAAGTTATCTCGAACCAGCAAGAATGCTTCAAAGTTCGACCCCAGTCCCAACAGTTGACGCCGCAATAAATCAGCAGGGATCATCGATTGGACTTTTGCGAACTGCTCCACGACATCTTTCGAGCGCGGTGCAACGACCTTCGCACTGAAGCTTGCACCGCGCTGCTTCAAGAGAAACGTCTCGTACGCCTTCGCTGCTGTCGTATTGAACAGCTCCAGTTTCTGCCTTTTGTTGCTCTTGAGGTCGGTGCAACGTTCATCAATTTGCAGCTGTGCCTCAATCACTCCTTTCAACGTCGAGGTCCCACCGACCCACTCCAAGATCCCTATCTCCTGAGTCATCGGAATCACGTCGTACGTGATAAGAGAGAGTCTCTGATCCCGGCACCGCGGATCTGCTTCGAGAATTTGATTCATCACGCCGAAGAGTTGCTCAATGCGCTGATCAAGACGCAAATCTTCGCCACCCTTCACGAGGAAGGTATAGTCCTTTTCGTCACTGCAGTGCACCGTTAGTCTCTTTGGTAGCTGCTTCGAGGCCAGCACGCCAAGCATCGAGTCAAAGCTCAAAATTCGGATGTGTGTCGACGGATCTGGTGGGCCCCAGTCTGCTTACGACAAGTCACAAGACACATTGTGTGAGGAAGCAGTCAAGCGTGATATAGACAAGTGAAACTTACATTTTGTGTACTGCCCCGGTAGCTCCAAAGAGCAGCTCGAATGGTCGAACTCCTCGAGCCATTCTGCGAAGTCACCGAGATGCGCCTTCATGTCCTTAGTGATACCGTATCTTCCAGGAGTGACACCGAAGTGGTTCATTATCCACTCCCGCGCGGCGTTAACAGTTTTCGTAGTCAACTTTGAACCGTCCTTACCCATGATCTTCTCAATATCTCGCTTCGCTTTTCGACTCCAATCGAGGTTGTACCGACCGATCTGAGCCCCCAATAACGGTCGATCGGGCGAGAAGCAGTCCTTCCACAAGAGCTCCACTTTGTGACGTGCATCAGCCGTTCGATTGCTTTCCAAGAGCTTTGCGATCTCCCTTAATCCCTCTTTCAAGCGGAGTTCTGGATGGTGGATTCTAGAAAAGGCAACACAACGCTCGTTAAGAGATGCTTGGTCAAGCAAGTTAAAAAACACGAGCCGAAACAACAACTTACAATCGCAAGGCGGTGACGAACTTCTCCATGACCGAATTTGACAGCAGCACTTGTAGGCGGCGCAAGTCCACTTTGAATGTCTTCATCGATGATAGGCAAGTAACCATGAAGTCGAAGAATAGCGCTACGGGGTATTTTTCTGCCATCTGAATTTATACAAATAGGAAGGTTAGCACTGGAAGTCATAAACACATTTTCTGAGGAGAGATCGAACCTTTTCCAGGATCGCAACAATTGTTTTCCCGATAGGTCCATTCAGCAACGCCATTAGCTGCGCCGACCACTGTAGGCACGTCCACAGCGGGATATCTGTGAGGACGTGCTGTTCGAACTCTTCCACAATATCCACGTAAGGTGCAATCACGTCACAGATCTGAGGGAAATAATGCGCGCATTCATGATCACCAGCGGCCATCCCCCCCAGCACATTATCAGCCAGTAACTTCGTCAACGTCTTTCGATCGATAAGCTCTGCAAGCTTCCCCAGTTTTTGCTTGAATAGCAGATCGTTCAAAAACTCAATGAAAGTTAGACGACATCTCGAAAATGCAGAGAGGGAGCCTTCAACCAGTTTTGTGTCCGGAGCCTCGCCAATGCGCTGGCACGAGGTCTTGAACATGTCAAGTGAGCGAGAGAAGTATTCTTCTTTCAGGCTGTTGTCAATGTCATGCGCGGCATAAAATCCAGCGGCGCTGGCGAAGGTCTTCGCCTCTAGGCAACCCATCGCAACTTTGTCACTCGAACCTGCTGTTTCCATCATGTTCAAAATATCCACGTTGTCGAACATCTTCGTGGCCGTTTCGTAGTATCTCGCAATGAGCTTGACCGAACTCGCATTAAGGCCACCTCTATCGGATTGGTGCCTTTGGCGATCAACCGACTTGAGCACATGCGACACAAACACCTCCACCATTTGTACACTCAATTTAGGGAGTTGGTGCGTGTTACACAACTCACGGTAACCTTTCAGCATCTTTGAGGCCAGTGATAAAATGTTGCATGAGATTGCAGCATCTGCATACTGTAGCATCACATTGCACTTGCTTCGAAGAACAATCGAACGGATGTCATCGGAAAGACCTTGATCCAGCAAGAAGCTGACAACGGTGCTCTGAACCATGTTATGCTGAGACCACAAAACCATTCCATCCTCGCCTGTAGATGGCGGCGACCGTTTCCACGCATTTATGAAAGTGAGAACATTTGGTTGCTCACCGTGCTTGGGGTACTGAGCCGCATTCGGATAGTCTCCTCCAAAACAATGCAGCATTTCGTCGATCTCCACCATCGACGACAGTGCCTGCATTAGCTCCAGGCGAGAAGATGATGCCAACCCACTGGTCTGTCTCCAAACTTTGAGAAAGTTGCTGTAAAAGGTTTCCACGGACACGCGAGCTTGATTCTTGTCGCCCGCCGACACGTAGGTTAAGCAGGCCTCAACTGGAAACCTCGACAGAATTAGTTCCAGCTTGGATGTATCACGCATCGCACCTTCAATAAATGCTTTGAGCTTGTCCAAAATGTCGTCACTACCAGATCGTTTTGCATCTGACAGTCCCAAACACGACCTCACATAGTGGCGAACGCCTTGCTCCAAATACGGGGGACGCTGTGACCACGGAAACGCGTTGTCCGTCTTGATCGCATCGGTGATCTCAGTGTTCAGAGAATCCCAATTATTTAGCGTCTCCAAACAGTTGAACCTCTGCCAGCGGCAACGAGCAGCATCCGCTTCTACAGCAATAGCGTTGGTGCCATCAAGAATATCCATTTGAGACTCCAGCATGCTTTCAGCCTTCTTGTATGACGCGATAGCAAGCGGCAGATCTCCAGACAGTTGTGCTTGCAGTGCAAGTTTGGATTCGTCCGTTGTACTGCATGCCATTGACAACGCTATCAGGAAATTCCGCTTGTGCACTGTGTTCAGAAGCTTGTGAAGCAAATCCCAGCTAGTAGTTACCCATTGTTGTGATGCCTGGTTCAGCTCATTGTGCTGAATGTTATAAATCAGCCGCTCTTCCAATACCAATTCGCTCAGGTGATACCTCCCACTGGCAAGTCCAGCTTCTCCCAGCGTAGCTGGCGGAACGACAAGTGATTCACAGAGCTTGGGGTTGCTGACAATGCTAGCGAAGTAAGCTGATACTATACAGCCAACATACACAGACGATGCGGCGGATAGATTCAGCGTCTTCTCGAGCATTTCTGCTAGCTCCGCAGTCTTTCCAGACTCTTCAAATTGTGACGTTCCCACAATCGACGAGAAGATAGCAGTGAATACGAGACTTGACGTCTCGACGTGCGTCTCGCAGAGCGCCATGATTGGGGTCACGATATCTTGCGGTGTGATCTGAATATCAGGAAACTCGCCGACCCGGTATGTCCTTTTGATGGACACTTGGCCTTGACGTTGCTTCCGTTCTCGAGTGACCTGGGCTTCTTGTCTCTTCTTCAGTAGAGCGTACTGGTCTTGGAAATAACGCTTTGACGCTTTCCTATCGTAATTGAATGGACCTTTCACTTCTTTGTCTGCAGTGGCTCGTTGCTTTGAGAAGCGTTTTCTCCCTGCACGTTGCTGTACAGCTCCAGGTTCGCCAAATGCTTGGGTTGAACGCTGGGTGAGTCCAGCAGATTCTACGTCGGCCAGAAACAAACTGGTTAGTTAAGTTAGTCCGGATAGTCGTAGCAAGTACTTCTACTCACCCAATTTGGAAGGAAACAACTGCGACTGCATCGTACTGCCAAAGGGGTTTCCACCCTGTGATGAAGCAGTTAGCGCAATACTACCAAGTTGCTGAGATGACTCCTGTTTTGCCCTGAACAAATCAGTCTCCACCGAAAACAACGGCGCCATGGACTGCGTATTCGCTTCCCAACTTGCATCAATGCTCGTTTCGGCGTACTCTCCAGCTCCCAAAGCGCTTGGAAACAAGGGTCGAGTAAACTCCACTCTTTCTTGTGACAGCCCAATAAGCGAATTGGTGGCGTACAGCACCCATTTTTCGTCAAGTTCTTGCGAGTACAAGGAGCTGAAGATAGCCAGAAGCCGATTACTGCATGATCTCGCCATGACGTCGGAATCGTTCCAGTACTCAAACGCTTGCTTTCGTAGATTGTCATCTTGGTCGCACAGTCCGCGGAGTAAGGAACTTGTAACTCGATCTTTTGTCTGCGATGATAGATCTTTCTCTCGCAGTTTCTTAGCAACAGCGAATAGCAATGCTCGGCAGTCAACACTTTCGTGCGTCTCATAGTATCCAAGCATACCGAGCCCGCCATCAGACACGTTTGAAACCAATCTATCCAGCTCATTCGGCGCCACGTAATCCAGAAATCGCGATATAGCTCGAAGTGTGCTGAACTGGACATCAGCATGCCGATGAGCGATAAAGCGTCCGAGGACCGATTGCGCGTGAGTGAATATATCTTTGACAACGTCGTCATTCGCAGCTGCATTAGTTAAGCACTCGGCTGCTAGTAAAGCCCACGCATCCACCGCAACAGCTTTCGGCAGTACAAATGATAAGCGTTGCATCATACTTGTATCAATGATGCCAGGCTCATGCAGCGAAGCGTTTCGCAGCAATGACAGGAAACGGCCAAAATCTTCATCGTTATACGAGCACAATATCAGGTTTTTCAGCTTGCACACGAACTCTGAGCTTTCGGCGGCTTGCAGATATAGCCCACTGACTTCAGCTGCCAGTGTGTACAACGATGTCGTCTTGCTCGTCATCACCAATAGAATGCCATCTTCAAATGTCGGCTCTCCGTCCTCAGCTGTAAAAACGCTTGCTAGTCCGGCGTTTAGCATGACACTGGCAATTTGAAGGGCCGCAAACTGCTTTGCTGATTTTATCTTCGTGTCATCATCGTCCGCGTTGAGGTAGCTTCTCAAAAGACCCGCATCAATGGTCACAGAATCCTTCCACAGTGTTATCAAATCAGTCACCAGCCGCACATTGCTGTCTCGAATCATATTGTTTCTTTCCGGACAAAGTTTTGCCAATTCATTGACAAACCGACTAGCGGTATCACCAAGTGATGACACTGCAACGCCCTTCCAAGAATCAAGTACGAGATTGCAACAGTCTCGCAAAAGATAGTTAAATTCGGGAACCATCTGCGCCTCCGTCGCGTCGAGAAGAGTTTCCATCACCGCGCGCAGCCATGCTGATGCGTATGTTGAAAACACGTCCGAAACATTTAGGACCACCTTCGCCAGGAACAAACGCACATTTACTGCGGTCGACGGGTCCACGATCACATCAAAGATCTTTTTCATCCAGCCAGGCATTTTCTTTTCGTCCCAGTTAGACCCGAAATCGGATTTCATCTGTATCAAAACACGTAGCAGCGGAATCATGCAGGGGTGCTGGTTGAGCTCATCAAGTTCAANATCGTTGAAAACGTTTCAGTCTCAGCATGCAGCTCGCACTCACGCGATGTGTCCAGGATGTTGTTCCAAAGCGCTGGTTGGAACAAAATTTGATCAAAGAATTTCTCTTGCTTCTGTGTCCGTGATACAGCTGTAAGAAGACAGCCATAAGCTGCACAGCACGCCAAGCGGGTGAGATCGTCAGCATCAGCATAAGTCTTCGTCACCACCTTGCTCGCACACTTGCACACGAGCATTGTAAATTCCCTGCCCTTGCCATTTGTATGACCCAAAAAGGCCGAGTTGATATCAGTCCGAACAACTTCGGGATCCACCAGGCGATACAGAATTTCAACCAGCGAAAATGCCACAAACACGCCGATCCGACTTCCTCCGGTCGTGACCTCAGCCGATGTTGATATTAGAGCCGCGAGCACTCCAATATTAGTCGCTTTTTTTGTTTGGTTTTCCATCAAATAGAACCGCATCAATGTTTCACCAGTCTGGCACTCAACTAGTGGCGTGAAAACTTCCTCAAGAAGAGTCTTGCGAATGACCACATCCAGCGAGGGATCCAACAGCAGATCTAAAAGCTGTCCTAAATGGAGTCGTATTTTCTCATCGCTTTGTTTTCCACCCGGCCTCATATCAGCGCTGAGTATGCTCGAAAATCGTGCCAGCATTCGCTTGATTTCTGCTCTGAAGAGGTGATTATCTGCTTCCTTCAGGCTCGGGTAGATAATTTTGAGATATGCGATCGAATTGCTTCGCTCAATAACACCCAGTAGCTCAGAGAACAGCAAGTGAAACACATCAAACTCTTTTGACCCACGCGATACATCAGTGGAGGTGATCGGGAATTCGTCGAAGAAAAATTTCACAAGAGCGTCTGGCGTAGCGTCCGAAGTATGCTCGTCAGCAACTAGATTTGAGGTCGGTCCCAGCAAAGCCAATGTTCTCAAAGTGTCAGCCTTTACAAGATAGCTGACCCCACGCTGTTTCAACAAGTCGATCATAGCGTTCTGAATGTCTGGGATAGGTCCAATGCGCAAAGTCTCGATCAGACCTCTCGAACACTGTTGGCCGAGTTCCAAAAAGTTTCGAAGAACTTGCAGTAATGAAAGCGTTCTCTGTGTGTCAGTCTTGACAAGCTCCAAATCATCCACGAACTGCTTGATGTTGACCACCAAAGTCTCGGTGAACGCATCCCACCCAGCTGACTTGGGTAAATGAACTTTACAACTAGCAACGTGCTGAAGAACATCAGCCAATATGTTGACGACGGCCTCATTCGCGAGTGATAGTGAAACCAAATCGCTTGCGCATCTCTTCCATACCGGAAGCGTAGGGATAAACCGAATCACGTCGTTTCGCACAGGACCATACACCTGCCGAGCAGCAGGGCTCTCAAAGATATCCGTAATTTTCCACCCGCAGGCAGCTGCCGCCTTCAGGGCTTCAACCACCACAATGCGATTTTGAGGTGAGCAGCCGCCGTATTGGATGGTTTTGCTTGCAGCAAGGGCAAACGTTGCGGCGTGCTTGTCTGACGCCGGAGGGTTAATGATTTCAGCACCGATAGTCTACGATACAAAGGACAAAAAAACAGTCAGATCAATCTTTGGGGCTGAGACTCGACTCCACAAATGCGCTCATGCATACCTTGCTTCCAAATAACACCAGCGACTCAATAGTACTTGAATGCCTGGCCAGCGTTTCGTTGCTGTTCACGTCGGCAAGGCATGGCACCAAGTTCTGTAGCAATGCGTCCGCCGTTCGCTGCACTTGACCAGCCCAATCTTGATTGCGTTCAGCCACGCCAGCACAGAAAGCTTCAATTTCATCAAATAGACCTGCATCCGTTGCCCAGCTATCAGGGCGATGAAGCAGCGCCTGCAGGAGCTTCTCCACCACATCGGCTCGAAATGGTTCATTCTCCACATCAGCAATTTTTCGCAGCTCCACACTGCCATTATTCATGATAGACTTGATGCAGCTGCATAGCGACACCAAAACGGACAAGTATGTTTGAATCCACTGAGACCCCATCGACAGATCCGTCCAAGGATCCCNGTATCATCTGTGCTCGACGTATGCTTTCGCTTCATCGTCTTCTGCTCAGGTTTCGCTTCATTATCAAGAGCGTGCCCTGCCTTGTCACCAAGAAGCTCCACACACCATACATAGCTCTCGATAGACGCCGACAATTGCTCCATCCATTCCATCGTAATATCTGGCAGTGTTTGAGCTAGTGAGCGCATTGGTGCCACCACAGCGCTGATGGACCCCTTTCCATTGAATGAAGTATACGCCAACATCCAGTCGGAGCTCGAGTTGCTGATCAAGGCGCTAAATGATACGAAAAGCCGATGACACAGACGACGAAATGACGCCTCGCGTGCCCCCGTCTGCTGGAACAGCCAAACTGTAGTTTCTTGCAGAATTGTGTCTCCATCAAACGCTGTAGCAGGACGATGGGCCTTGCTTCCCTTCAAAAAGAGCTGAGGGAAACGAGAGATGCCGCGCTCAATCTTCATCACTGCTTTCGAAATAACATCGCGCGAAATATCAACTCCTCCAGTCTTGCTTCGAACATCGCTGTCACACAAGCGCAATGCAAATAGCAGGTTTTTCAGACACGGCAACGCAAACCTTGTGAGTACAGCGCCGTTTTCTTCGTTCAAAGAGCGAAGAAAGTAGCTGATGGATGCTGCGGCACCACTACGTTGCACAGCACCGGGATGGCGACACAGCGAAAATATTCTTTCAAATACGTCGTCAACTTTTATGCGCGCTGTCTCACCAGCTTCGAGAGCGATCGAGAGGAGTGACGCAATGCAACGGGCAGACATGGTTCGCACAGCGGTCTCTGAATCCGACAAACTCCGTGTCAGCTCATCCAAAAGGCTAGCGTACTCGAAAGGAAATGTGTCACTGTTTACCGCCAGCCAGCGAAGCAACTGGAAGATAAGGGGCTCGAAAAGTGATCTGCAAACTTTCTCTTGATCTGTCGCCAAGCACACAACCCGCGCGAAAACGCCGCACCACATATCGTAAAACACTGTTTTCTTGCCCGCTGTATGAGGGTGCATCGCTGTTTTTCCACAAAGGTAGCAGACCAAAGCATGGTAACCTTCACTCGCATTTGCTTTGACGCTTCGAACTGAACTATTGGCTGCCAACTCTCCCAGGTGGGATAGAACGGGATCCATCGTCAGTGACAACGGCACTTCACTGAGTTGGAGCTCCAGGCGAAAAAATGGCGACGAAATACTCCCCATGCTACCACTAGCATTCACGATTGTAGGGGGCTCACTCATTAGGAGAGAAACCTTTCCGCCGCACTTACCCAGAATGAGCATAATGCGGCGCTGTAACTGGACCAAATCGGAAACCCCGCTAGACTCGGAATTCTTTACTGCGCTCGTTGCCGCAGTTTTTGCTATAGGTGATTCCTCGTCATAGACTCCTTCCTGATCAAGGTATCCGGAGAGCAGTGGGACAATTATGTAGATCACATCTTCCAACTTTTCCGGGCGGCGTTTCTGCCATCGTTCCAATGCGCTAACAGCGACAATTGCAGCGGGAAGATACGAACGACCCAGATCCAGAATCGACTTGGTTATGTCAATCATAGCTTCAATCGCTAGTAACCCAATCGGTGCTGCCAAAACAAATTCAGCGCACGTCAGCAACAGTTCATCCTGGTAAAAGCGCGCTTGCGAGCAGACTTGTTGAACGAAACTTGCGAAATCGTCACGAAAGCGAGAGTGGCGTTCCGTGTGGCTATCACCCGGCATCAGTGGTGCTTCGAAATACTCCAATTCATCCATCGCGGTAGCTACAACTGATCCAATTCGGTAAAAGCTTGAAACCAGCGGCAATTTCGACGACGAAAACATCACTTGCTGCGCGAGTACTGGGATCTGTTTAAGCACCATCAACATGTGAGCGTAAACTGATTCAACTGTGCTTTCGCAAGATACACCCACGCACCCATGATAAAAGCAGCGAGCTCGGAATTTTACCGAGAACCCTCTCAATAAACTCCGTCAAGTTGAGCATGATCGAGTGATCGCGCGGCACGGTTGGCTACGAATGAACCCAGCAAATCGTTGTCAGCTTACGCTACGTGTACACACTATCGGCACCACTTACCGTATACCCAGTCGTGTCTTTTCCGTTCATCGTTGTCTGCAGGTCAAATTGGTACGAAAGGTTAAGCTGGCTCATAATGCCAAGACCACTTTTAACGGTCGAGTCAAATAGGATTGTTTGCAGGGTCCTCCCAACGTCGACGGGCTCTTCCATGTCAACATCCTCGCTGCAAGCAGGTATCAGTGTCGGCTCCGCTAAAGTTTCTGCGCGACNCGCTACACAACAGCATTGCGGTGCATTATCAGTCACCACACATGAAGTATCCGGCTACAGCTCAAACGATCTTACCTCTCGTACGAAATGCCCAATGCACTGCACATATTGAGAAACAAGAGTCCATCGCCATGCTGTCGTTTTTGCGTCCAATGCCAGCAGGGTCTCCCCGAACGCTTTCAGTTTCGCTTCGATCTTACTGTAGCCTTTTGGTCCGAGATAAACGTAGATGGAGCGGGCAAGCCATCCCAAACATTGCACCGCGAAGGCCATCATCGATGCGCCGGCGGCAGAGTCGCTGACGATCGGCAAGACTTCCTTCAGAACTTTGTTCAAGCACTTCTTGCGAGTATCATCTTTCACCTCTGCCAAATAGTCATTTAGAGCTTGGAATATTGCATTCGAGCATGCAAACGCGTGTTCCTTGATCTAAGTAACCGCACACAACACACACAGCGAGTCACTACTGAAACTCCGATGACTTTTCGCCAGTGCTAGCGATGTGAACGTACCGTCTTGTTCTCGCTCATGCAGCAAAACTTCATGTATGAGAACCATACATGACCACTCTGCCCAATCTCTTCCTGGAACTTGCGGGCGTGTTTTGCCAAAAACATTTCGGAAGAGCTTGTCACCTGGTAGCGTGAAAGGTTTCCGCTGACGGTTGTTGCGAATACGGTGAGCAAATACCTGTCAAGTGCAGTCACACATATTAGCGAATGCATCACCCATACATGTCAACCGCACTGTCCCAATCTTACGAATAAACTTTCTTGCGCAGGCTGTGCTCTTGGCTGTAACGTTCCGGGTCACAATCGAGCAGCCTCGCCAGCGCAAACAGTAGTCCATTGACCATCATCATCTCCGGGGAGTTGCTCGAAAACTGCTTTTCCAGCGCATCCTCAATCCAGCTCAGCAACGGGGCCACACAACTTTCCACCTCTTGCGGAAACTTCTCCACCAAGTATCCGACCAGCTCCAGCATTTGTCCCTGCACATCAGCACCACGCCTTCAGTCCACCGACAAACCCCTCCTTATAGTCCTCATATCTCACCTTGGCCGTTTGCGTGGCCTTGGAGAACTTGATATCATTAAACAGCTTCTCCACATAGGCTCTGGGCTCGATATCATCACTGGAGACTCGATTGCCTGCGTACTTGAGCACATTGACCACCACCTAACAGTACCAAAGCACTTCATCAGTCTAAATTACTACGTAGTACCCCTCAAACATTCTAAAGTTGCAGTACCGTCAATGCATGGCCCTTGACGCGGTTGAACGGGTCGGCGCGCGCCGTCTGCTGGCACGTCTGGTACACGTCCACCACGTGCTGCTTGGCGAGCGCGCGGTTGGTCCCGTAGGCCTTGAGGAAGGCCGCCAGCATCTCCAGCACACTGCTCCGGGCCGCCGACACCTCTCGCTTGCGCGCATCATCCGCGAAGTCTGCGCTGACGGACAGGAATTGCAGAAGACTGGGCGGCGCATCGCTCTGGAAGAGCACGATGGTGCACTGCTGCGCCGAGGCCCGCGAGCGCGCCATGGCGTCCTCCACCTCGCTTTGCAGGTGACCCATCGTCTCCTCCACGCTATCCACGGCGTGCGCGTGCGCCAGGAAGGCCGCCAGCTCCTCGAGCCGCTCGGCCACCTTGGTCGCCATGCTTCAACTGGCAGATCGAAGACTGGCGGCGGCGCGGATGGAGCACAATGGTGTGGTCACATCACTTTAATTAAGTGATGTGACCACACCTGTAAAGTACGTTTCCAAAAGCTTTTGCCAGGCCTGCGACCGTTCTATCTGGCTTGACTGTCAAGTTGGTGTCCGTTCCCAGAGTCTCTACAGCAACTTTTCCTCGGTATCGTTACAGTTTGACGTCTTTGTGACGAAAGATTTGGCACCTGGGGGTATCGTGGTGAGATCGGAGTTCCACACGCTCAACTCCAATTCTACGCTTTACTCTCTTGAAAGTCTCGGGGCCTACGGGTTTATTCGTGCTCTGCTGGAGTATTGCAGCATGGATTAGCATTACGGTCCTCGAATGATACGTTTCGCAGAGAAGACAACACTCCGCGTGAGCAAATGCAACGTGAAAACTGTTCTTGATGTGTGCAGTGAGATGAAGAAGAAAAATAAGCTGCTGCAGTTCTTCATCTTGGACGAAATGACATCCAACGCGAATGGGGGAGATATGCTAGCAGCTTTCCAGCGCAACGTCTTTCGCGCATGTGGTCTGGTGGTAGGAGGCATTCGGCCTGCCCTCTCTGCGACGTAGAGGAGTACTTCGAGTTAGTCTCAGCTGCAACGGTATAAAGTAGCCGCCCAAGTTCAAAAGCCCCACGCGCTTCTCCAACGAGGAAGCCGGACGTCGCACGAGTGCAAAGTATTGAAGAAGGTTTAGAGCTTCGTCGCTCCAGCAAAGTCACAACGAACATAGGTAAAGAACAAAACAGCAAGACAAACAGCGACAATCAACTTTATTATTATTTTCTAGCAGCGTTTTGTTACAAGACACGTAGCATCTCTTTTTGCCTCTCCATTCACTTCGACAACGCCGAGGTGCAGCGAGTAAGTGGTTCGTAATGAAAGCCCTACTCTTGTTGTTGCGTATCCCCAGTGAGTTCGATAGGTCGCCACGAAAGCAAGGCGTGCACTCTGCCGCTCATGGTGCACTTACTTGGCGATCAGCTGAGCCAGGATGGCTACAGGAGTTTGACGCGACTGAGCTCAGCCGATATATATTAATACCCATGCTACAGAAGGTTCTTCTGGACAATATCAGGTACACGCTCGACTTGTTTGCGATTGTTGTGTTGCTCTGTTCTGGATCCTCGATAAGGCCGGATGCACATTTTGACCGCTATGCTGGCGAGAAGCACGAACCTGCAGCTGCCGCGCTCGCCTATCATAGGCAATCTGGTGAATGGCAAGTGATCGGAGCTCGCGGTGGTCTACGACGTTCGGCAGCCCTCGCCGTATAGCGTGGCTTAGTGCTAGCTACTAACTGCTTTGACTCTGAGCAACGCCGCAACATAAACAACTTCGGTAGATCCTAGTTCGGGTCGCCCCTGACGCGATTTGGCTGGCTGGAACTCTGCGCCCTCTCCGGCCTTTCCCTCCTGCACGGGTCACTTTGGCCGTCGAAGCTACTGCTAGAAGACATGAGGTGACCGATCAGGTCCTTCTGCAGGATCGAGTTGACGTTGATCTTGTCGCGCGGGACCAGCAGAAAGCTCACGAACAGCTCGTCTTCCCAGTCACGGAAATGTCACGCCACGTCGTCTCCTGCTCTCGTCAGCGCCCCTCGTAATGCCATGTTTTTGCCTCATGTCGGCAGATTCAGCCATGCCGAGCAACGGCGCCAGCAGCAGCAACAGCACTTCAACTTGGTGTTGCTGCTCGTCTGGATCTGGATCTAGGCCAGCCTCGCGGCCCTCCTGCCAGGAGTCCTGGCTGTTCCCTGCTCGCGTTGCTGACAGGCAATGGTACAGACTTCGGCAAAGTCGTCGCGGCCAGCGTGAAGTGAACTGACTGAGTTCGGCGTTCGCCCAGGTATAACGCGGCTTGATTTGAGCGCTGGCACGCGTCTGCATGCCGACGGCGGGCAGAGGCGACGAGACTCGTGGCACACTCGTCACGAGTGTGCCAAGGTTTGCATCTGCGAGATGCATGCGCATTTACTGCAAGGGTTGATTGCTGTGGGAGCAGCGCGCGGTGTGATCATCCTCTGGACAGCGGCGCGACCACCAGATCCGGCGACCAGCACGGAGCAGCTCCGCTGGAAATCTCCCGCAGCGAGCACCGCAGGCCATATCTGTCTGCGTGGTCCAATGCATCTGTCTCGGCAAGCAAGTCACTTCGGCAAAGGGCTTCCTTCAACAGAGGCGGCGCTCACTGGCCGGCGGCACGCGCCGCGGTCGGTGTGGAGTTGCATGTCAATGGAGCAGCGTCAGAGCGGAGCCCGCGATGACTTCAGGCAGAGAAGATGCAAGCAGCTCTGGCAAAGGGGTCCCAAGGTGAAAAACAACATGACCTGCGATGGACACCACGTTATCCCGTCCAGTTCGTCGCCACGCGTGCCACGGGATTTGCAGCATTAATTTGGGTCCTGGCAGTCAACTGGCCGGCTCCCCGACGGCGAGAGCGTGGGGAGCACGCGCCTTGGCAGCACTTCAACTCGGGCAAGCAAAGTGCACACCATCGGAATCGGATCCGATGGCTGGAACCATGTCTGGCGGCAGTTACAGCAAGAGGACGCTGAGCGCGTGCCTCGGGCCTCTAAAAAAACCGAACCGTCGCCGATCGGCGCGCCCATTGGCCGAAAGCCACACGCAACTTAAGATTCGGCCGTGGACGATGTTTTCGGCCTCCGATCCAGGAATCGATCCTGGTCGTCCAACGCCCACGCGCCGCACGTGTCTCCGTCCAGTCGCCGCCGACGTCAAGAAGCAAGCCCAAGATGCAAGATCCTGAACGGTTTTAGCCGATCGGTCGCATCAAAACATTTCGCAAGAAGACGAAAGACCGTTGGGCCTCGCACTACCGCTCGATTGCGCAACTTAAGCCGCTCGGTCTCTGCCGCTCAGCAAGTCACTTGCCTTTTTCCACCAGGCAGCACATTCGTCGGCCGCATTCCGCATCTTGGCAGCGTGGCTCTGGACCACCAGCACGTCGTCAATCCGCCCGCCCGTCCAGTACAGGGCAGCATGGCGCCCAAGCAGAAGAGCTCGGCCGACGAGAACACGCCGCTCGTGTACGACGCGCCCAGCCCGGACTCGCATGGAGACGGCGGCGGCCTCACTCCGCCGCACTCGCCGCTGCGACGCGCGCCGTCCTGGCAGTTCTGGCGCACCACGTCGCCGCCGCATCGCTTCTACCTGCTCGTCCTCATGAGCTGCATCCCGTTCGGCGGCCACTTCGTCAAGGTCCGTCGCCTCGTGTGACACTTTTAGCTCTTGACAAAAGGCCCCTCTGACCGCCCGACTTGTGCTTGTGATTCAGAACGGCATGTCGTCGCTGGAGCAGCTCATGCTGGACGACGAGAGCTTCCCCATCTCCAACACCATGTACGGCGCGCTGCTGTCAGCCGTGTCGGTGCCCAGCATGTTCCTGCCGCTGCTGGGCGGCCGCCTCATGGACAAGAGCGGCCACCGCAGCATCCGCTTCTTCCTGGCCTGGATCTGCGTGGGCCAGGCCATCTTCGCGCTCGGCATGCAGCTCAAGCTCTACTGGCTGGCGCTCTTCGGCCGCGTCTTCTTCGGCGTGGGCGAGGGCTCCGTCGTCGTGGGCGCGCGCGTCTTCATCGCCTCGTGGTTCCGCCACAAGGAGCTGACCTTCGCCATGGGCGTGAGCGTGGCCATGACCAACGTGTCCAAGATGCTGGCCAAGGCCACGGTGGCCCCCATCGCGCTCTACTTCGGCGGCTACGTGCAGGCGCTCTGGTACGGCGTCTTCGTGTGCGTGGCCTCGGCCGTCGTGGGCGTCCTGGTTTGCCACTACACGCTCAACCTCAAGCGCATCGTCAAGAGCCGCGTCATCAGCGAGGAAGCGCTGGACCCGTCGCTCCACTGGCTCAAGGACTACGCTGAGAAGAAGCGCCGCAAACACCGCTGGCGCAAGTCGCACGCCCACGCCAAGCAGATCTCGTGCGAGAACGTGCACAACTTCTCGCGCATGTTCTGGGTCATCGCCATGCTGCACGTCAACTTCATCAACGTCTTCCACCTGTTCCAGAACGTGAGCGCCAGCTACCTCTTCCAGCGCTACGACTACTCGATCGTCAAGGCCGGCGTCGTCAGCAGCGTCTCGCACCTGTTTGTCGTGTTCGCGCCGCTCATCGGGCTCGCGATCGACCAGTTCGGCGGGCGCATCCTGCTCATCATTCTCGCCGCCATCATGTCGGTGCTGGCTTACGTGTTCATGATCTTCACGGACGTCAACCCGGTCGTGTCGATGCTGCTCATTTCCGTCTGCCTGTCGTTCACGCCGACGATCCTCATGGCCGCAATCCCCAACTCGGTGAGCCGCAAGAGCTTCGGCACGGCGTTCGGCATCGTCGAGATCACGGACGCCATTGGAGCCACGTTCGGCAACCTGCTGATCGGCTACCTGCGCGATGAGACGGGCAGCTACCGCGTGGATATGCTCATGTTGCTGGGCATGGCGGTGCTGACTCTGCTGCTGGCTCTGTTCCTCATCTTCGAGGACAGCCGCCACGGCTGGGTGCTCAGCGCCCCCAGTTCACGTTCACGTGCTTTGTCTGTGGATGACGAGGACCCCGTGGACAACCCGGCAGTGCTTGAGGCTCGTTACAGCGCGAACGGAGAGTCTGTCCCCGTAGCTGGGGAGCGCGCGGTGTAAACGTGGAGTCCGTTCAGCATTCGCCTTGATCGCTCGCTGTGATCTTAGAGCTCGGCCGTCGTTCGTACACGTGAAATGAACCGGCCGATTGTCGTCGCGCTAGTTTTCCGACGCACGGAAACAACTCAACTCGTTCTCACGAGAATTCGGCGCTTTAGGTGGGCTCGGAAGAACGCCTTTCATTGCTGTAACATGTATTTAGTTCAGAAGAACACGGTAAACCCAAAGGGGAAAATGTAAGGCCTTGCTACATGAAAGGGATGTTGGTCATGGCGAGCAGCAGCTTCTGACGCAGCGTTTGCGCGGACGAGTACGCAGGCAAGTGGAGGCGACTCGACTGCGCACCGATGGGCACGACGACGGGGTAGCACGAGTCTGGATGGTCGCGACCGTCAGCCAAAGCCTCTGCGACTTCCAGTACGAAGATCGAGGATGTATCATCGGCACATGTCAGCACTTCGACTTGTCTGGTACCATTTCGTCGTTCCGGGTTGATAAACTGCTCCAGCATGCGCCGTTCGACGGACGTGAAGGCATGCAGCACCTTCCAGAACACGTCGTGGTGACTTTGACTGGGAACGGTGTACGTGGCGTGGCGTTCGAGTCTTGCGACGTAGCTGACGTCTAAGTCTGACAAGCGTTCTCGGAGACTTGGATTGCTTCCGCTCAGGAGAGCAACGCATCGACTCGGAATGATGGAGAAAAGTCCTTCCCTAACTGCGCGGATAGCAACTTCTCGAGTCTTCGATCGCTCTCCGAGTTCAGACGGGACCGGGTCGGCAGGAGACACAAGCTCTTCCCAGAATGCCTTCGAGACGTACTGCAACGGCAGCAAAACCTTGCTTCGCCACGCAATTCCGAGAAGCTGACCGACGCAGAAGTACCAAAGCAGCAGCTGAGGAGCTCGAAGGCGAGAATGCGCCAAGGCGGAGGCTGAAAACAGGTCCAGATTGATGTCAAGCCCAAGTTCTCGACGAGGCTTGTCTTCTGAAAATCGGACGTGATCTGACGAAGCTTCTACGGGCGCAAAGAGTGGGAAGCACGGGGACTGGAGCTCACGAACTGCACTTTCGAAGAGATTCAAGTACTTGGAAGTTTGCTTCGATGATGGCTGTTGGAGCTCGTGCTCGTCATCCTCATCTTGCTGCTGTTGCGTCTTCTTTTCAAGGCCAGACTCCTCGCTCACGCTTCCACAGGACTCAGTGGAGGGACTTTCGACGTGGACGCGGAAAGCCTGCGATATCGGGATCGCTTCAAATGGTTGCGAAGACTCTCGTCTCCATTGGCGAGGGTCTTGAGCAGACAACTGCTTGGCAAGCTGAACGAACACTGATGCTTCAGGTGACAAAGGAAGACGGAAGCGCTGCTTCTGCGTCGCCTTTGGGCTAAGCTCCCAGAACGGAACTGCTCGGGGTTGTGGGTAGACCATCTTGATGCTCGGAAGATCATTTTCTGAGCCGCCATCTTCGTTTTCGCTAGGCTCCAGCAAGTTGTCCGATGCTCGACTTGTCGTTTTGGTCCGGCGTAGTTCTTCACAGATTAGTTTCTCCTTTTGCGACGAGAAGAGGAGTTGTGCCGCTAATGCCGACATTCGAGTGAAACCTGACGGATCGTTAAGTGCCCAATGCGGCGAATTCATCAGAGCTGCAACCGGAGACACCTGGCAACACTCCGTATTGCCTAAAGCGCCCGCTTTTTGGGTCGAACTGGGCTGGTTTGCTGGGATATCGAGCCCCTCACTCGTCCCCTGGGTTGTAGCGAAAGTGATTCTTGGCAGAGCGACGCGTACAACATTGTAGAGACACCGGTTCACGTGCAACAGCAATCCAATGCGAGCGAGTGTCTGGCTGGATCCACGCTCGGCAGACACGCCATGCGTACTGTAAATTTTCTCCAGCAGTAAGGTTGTCGAAATGTCCGCGAAGGATAGCTGCAGCGGACTAGCGCAAGCTTGAGACATCGCAATCGCATCAAGTTCGGCTATCAACTTTGCGTCCAGGGCTGCAGCATTGACATCGTTATCACCCCATCGCTCTTGGACGTCGAGGAATGCTTGGTAGTCTAGTGTTTCAGGATCAACCGATTGATTCTGCTGCTCGGTGTCGATGGTCGCAGATTCTGAATTTGTGCTGCTCTCCAAATCAAGCTTGTACTTGTGGTGACGATGAACAGGATACTCATCCGGAGACGACAAGATTTCGCGACACGTGCTTAAACTCCAAGATGCGAGCTGAGAAGTAGACGCACCGAACAGAGAGGAACTACCCCCTTCGTCAACCTCGTACCACAACTCGTGGCGATACTCACCGAGAACAGTGCATTGCCCTTTAGAGGTGAAGACAGCGTCTCCAGTCGCCAACCCGTACTTTTCCGTAGCAGCTTTGCTTGTATCGAGCACAATCACTTGACCGAGTGCGATTTCTCGGAAGATTTTCTCTTGTCGCCTCCACCCGTCGAGCGCTTCAAAAGCTTTTTCATAAAGCTCGAGGCTTCGACTGGATTTCACATTACTTAGCTGATTATCATAAGCTAGCACGTCTTGCATTTCCTCAATGAGCTCGAAAGTTGACGCGTTCTGCGGACGACCTTCTTTCAAACTGAACGTCGATCCAGCGGCCGGTGGGATTAGCGTCACTTTGTCGTCTTTGTTGTACATTGAAAATGCTGGATACCATTTACAGTTGTCATTGCTGCCACTGCTGCCCGACCGGATAACTCCTGCACGCATGTTGGAGGCTGCGATGCCAAGGTATTCGCCGTTGCGACTGAAAGCGAGAGTTTTGGCGTTGCAATCCAACGTGACCTGGATGGTATCGCCTTGCTTGAAGATCTCACCATATGAATGCAACTTCGCCTTGTTGTGCCACACAGCTCTGTTGGCCAGGAATCCGTAGCCGTAGGCGTCGCTACCGACGTAGTTTTCCATACTTGCTTCAGCCGTGCACACTCCGATGAAAATGTTTTTTGACACGCAAGTATCAAGTCGCACCTGCCACTGGTGCACGCCTTCATCAAAGGCTATGGACGCGCGAACTGAGTGCCATTTCTTGTTGACTGTGTTCTTGGCCGAAAGGTTTCGATTGAACACAACCATATTTTTCCCCATTGATTCTCGGTCCAGCTCAAACACAGGCTCGCGAGGCGTTTGTAAAATGACCTCTGCCCCCTTTACATCACTATCATCGAGCAGCCTAGCGTCCACGGAAGGAACTTCAGCTGCGTCAGCATAGTTATCATTCTGGGGCTGTGTCGGCGCGAGGCGAAGGCGATACTGTGTATCTGGTAGCAAGTTACGGATCGTAAACGTTCCTTTCGATGGCAGCGCTTTTAGTGTGATGTTATTGGAGTCTTCCGAAGAGCATTCAGGCATTTGCGGGCAGCATCGCTTAACTTCCAGGAGCAAGATGGAAGAATTGATCTCAGTGCTAGCTGGTACGCTCAAGTCATCAGACATCCCACCAGATACTGTGGCTTCCGAAACAGTGCGAGAAACTTGATCCCACGATATTGTCGCTTGTGTCGATGAGTAACTATTCACGCGAAGGTTTACACAAGACTTCGCACAGTGCTGCTGCTTGTCGGTAGGAACAGCCACACTAGAGGACGTTACAGATCGTACCAGAAGGGTGAAGAGTGCGCTCGTGATATCCGAGAAGAAAACGCGGTTAAACATTTCACGCCGGTGTCGTAAAGCAAACAGCTCTGTAAGACTTGCGAATTGAGCAGAAACGATGAGACTCGATGGCGTATCAGCGGACTTCGTAGTGCCGTTATCAATACCGCAGCCTTCGCACGATCGAATCACCCACAAAAGACGAGAGATCAATCTGAATGCCACATATTTCCAAGCCTTAGATGCATTTGACGGGCTTGCAGCGATCGTCATGAGGTTCTCGAGAAAAGGAGAGCTATCAAATGGGAACAAGTCCAAGCTACGACTGGATTCCGCTATTCGAGACTCGATAAATCTTAGTATGATCCCAGAGACCCACGCAAACCACGCGGGCGACGCCAGTATGGACGTAGAATCCACCGTATTCTTGTCGTGCTTACCACGCGTGAAGTTTAGACTGCGATCACACTGACTCGACATCTCCTGACAAAGGAAGTCAAGAAAAGGAGGACGTTCCAGAAAGTCCTTGTTGGCGACATGTTCACAAGCCTCATAATGCAACAGCGCCGCGATAGCCTTCTGTAACGCCAGAGACCGCTCTGATGGAAAACCTTCAGAGATATTGTCCACGTCTAGCACTGCATCGATCGTATCAAGCCCAGTGGCAAGCTTCAAAAACTGTCGAAAGCGAAAAGATGATCCTTCACTTGAAAGCAGTCGTCGAAGCATCTGGTAAACAGCCCCCAGTTCTTCTTGGTGCAACGCCAAAAGCAAGAGTGACGTGAAGGCTTGGCGTGAGTATGCAACATACAAAGTTGTGTCGATTGCAATACCGAGAGGTACCAGATCGTCTACTCCAGTCTTGCGGTCGAGAGCACGCGTAGAAGTTGACGTTTCTGGTTCGTCAAAGAGGTCTAGCAAATCATTAAAGTGTTGAAGGTGCTGCCTATATGAGCCTGATTGAAACGTCTCGCTGGCTGCATCATTGCTTTGCTGATCGTCTTTGTCCGCCTCGAGAAAAGCATTAATCGAACCAGATACGATGCCTTGATATTCTGAAAGAGACGAGCTCGGTGGACTGAACGCCGAACCACTTTGGTTATCACGGATCCCAGTAGTCTCGTTACCACTCATCTGCTCGAGAGGGGTCGAAACGCTTGTATCAGCAAGGAGACTCGACCCAGTCGTCTCTAACTCATCAGCTGAGCTATTTGCAACTAGATTCGGCAGTTGAACTCGCGTATTCCAGAGAGCACTCGGTTGACTGCTATGCTCCATTACGTCGCCACTTGTAGAAGAGGTGGGAGGCAAACCAATCGCTCCGTTCAGACCTGCCTTTTCCATTTGCTCCAATATCCAAGCAACCGCACCAGTTTCATCCATGGGCAATCGTGTTTCGGCGGCGCACCGAGTTGCCCACTCTAGTGGAAACCCAAGGCCTGTTAGGCCGTCAACTAGATCTCGGCGACGTTGACTATTTTCCTCGTCGTTTTGATCTGCTGTGCGAGTCTCACGCCCATCATGAGAGCCTGGAACAAGAGTTTTCATGAGGTCGGGTAGATTTTCAGAGTCCTCGAGCGGGATTTCACCATCCTCAGTGTCACTGCAGCTACTGCTGCCCCAATCTTCTGACGAATCCTTCGGCTCGTTATCCAGGCTGTCAGTGTTTAAGCCCCCATCAGACTTTGAAGTACGACGCGTTTGAAGCGCCGACAGCACTGGTCGCAAGCGTGCCTGGTCTACATTATCAAGAGACGGAAGGTGCTTGAATCCACCCGACATCTGAACTCCCTCTTCGTTCGTTGGAGGTGTTGTAGCCTCAACTTTACCGAAATTAAACTCTGCAGATTGCTGGACATTCAGAGAGGCAGCAGGACACATTTGAGAGCTAGAAGTCATGGGGATACTCGAAAAAGCGACGCCCAAGAACTTGCCATTCAGGAAGTAGCTTAGCTCCATGCGATCCGTGTCAAGCAGCACCCCAACCACATCGTCGACTTTCCATTGCTCACCGTAGTCGTAAGAGCTCACATTCCACTTCTTGCAGCGAAATCCGTCAAATGCCCAGCTATTGGTGTGGTCGCCTACACCCTGGCCTTGAAGCGGATCAGCGGTGAATTCCCCGTCCACATAACCAATTTGCATGAGTCCATCCGTAAGAATCACAACTTCGAAGAACCACAGGCCGCTGCCTGCACGAATGTTGGCTTGGGCCAGTCTCACAGTAGGAAAATGTTCTAAGGCTTTAACCTTGAGATCGCACATTTCCACGTCGCCACCAACAACCTCCAAAGTTACTTTCCCGTTACTTTCACTCCTTTGTTGCCACCAAGGGGTTCTCCGAATCGAGGGGGAACGTGTATTTAGTTCTTCCCACAGTCGCCACTGCACGATCTCCAGCTCGGAGACCGACACTGCTAACTGTCCACTTTGTCGACGTTTGCTTCCGCGTAAAACTTCCCGGACGAACTTACGCACCCGTCGAAGCTTCAATGCAATTTTAGCATCCGGCCCTAGCATAGCTGCCACGTCCTCCTTGGTGTAAGAGGCCGCTGCTCGAAGCAAGTCATCGCAGGTTGTAGCATTTTCAAGTAAGAAGCGATGGTATGTCTTGTTCGTCGTCGATGCTGCTGAATTTTCGCGAAGGAGTGCAGTCATTAAAACTCGAAGGACGCGTGCACGCAAGTGAATTACGGAGCCGACTTGCAAATCCTTTGCATTGACAGCAGCAACGTCGTTGTGGCATCTGAGTAGAATATCCTTTCGCGCTGAGAAATATAGAGCCTGTCGTGATCCTTCTTTCATCACTGCGGAAACCAGGCTTTGTATTTGCGCGACTTGATCTCCGTTGCCATGAATAACGGAGTAGAACGGTGTACTGCATTTCTGTAGTGGCAAAGGAAGCACAGCAGCGTCCAGCACTAAAGCACGGTGGCAATTCACAGCTTCCTCGGAGTATCCAGCGACTGTGCTTATTACTGCACGCAGATCTTCTAGGTCAACTGAGTTGCTTTCTGGTGATTGCAGGGCTTCTTCGAATCCCCCGATAGACTGAAAAATAGCAGTTGAACCCGCAAAGAACACGTCCATCCGGCTTCTCCAAGATGACGTACTACACAGCTTCTGAATGAGATGAACGCTCGCGGCAAACTGCATGGAATGTTTGATCTTTGAAGTAAACGTATCGACCGCTGTTGCATCAGGTGCGTCATTGCTGACAAACAAGCTTTCACCACAAGATTTCCCACTTAGTATTCCGTGTTGCTGTAATATCCGACACAACGTTTCATTCTGCCTTCGAACTGACAAAGAAGACGAATGTTGCTTTGGATCGTTGACGTTAAGAGCATCGAAAAGCTCCGCAACGCTCGCACTTTTATTGCGACTTCTGTTGCTCGAAAACAAACTTCGGCCCAGCGCTTGAATATCCAAATTCGGAGAAGGAGGAGCTCGCGGCAGAACGTTTTGAAGTAGATAACACAAGTACACTTGAGAGACATCGTGATCCCGACACGTGCTTAAAAGCATGTCTGTGAAAAGGGTGATCCACCGATCGGAAAATGAGATTCTAGCGAGTGAAGATTCACCGGATGCTTGCTCGCTTGACCCAACTAACTGGCAAAGTAAACGCAGTACTTGGCCACACGTGCTTTCGGCCATATGCTGTTGCTTCAAGCGGAAGAGAACAATGTCGTTAATTCGCATTTGGGAGGCAACTTCTTCCGTCGGGGTCTCACGCGATATAGCTGTGTCGTTCATGCCACCCTCTTTGCCTTTCACCTTGTCCAGGTCTGCGTTATCCAGAGCTTCCAAGCGCTCTTTGGCTCCTTTCAGCATCAGAAACAGTCCGTCGATCATTTGCTCGATAATATCATCGATGGTAGATACAATCATTTTCTTTGGAAGTGTCAAACGCCTGCGTGGGGACAGAGATATACTTCGCGGTGTCAAAGGCTCCCTTTCATGCAAACTGGATCCAGCCGAGCGTAGAAGAAGATTTGCCTTGTGCTCTGCAAAAGTTTCCGATCTGCTGAGTTGCAAGGAAATAGCAGAGAAGGCCTCCCAAGCCAACACACTGCTAACTTGGGTAGGCGTTTGATCCAACATGAGAGACTTTATAGCAGCTAATTTTGCGGATAGTCTTGGCTCACTTCCTGGCGGAATAGTGTGGTTCAAAAGCTTGTCGTCAGAAAATGATTCTGGGACATTGACTTCATCAAGAAGTAACTCCACCAGCGTGCTTACGATACCAGACTTCGCTATTAACGCTACTGCACTGGGGACACTCTGCTTCGAGGTCCCAAGAGGAACTGTCCAGGCCAAAAGTGCCTTTTTCTTCAATTCGAAAGACGCGTCGTCACTGGAGATAATTCTTGCTAAGCGAATGAAGAGGTTCTCAATCGCCTTGCTGATGTGCTTATCATCGCCTTGATTAAGTGTAATCTGTCGCATCGCAGCAGCTGTGGGCGCACTCATTTGACTTGGAACGCATGCAGCAGCAACAAATTCATCCAGTAAGCAGCTCTTAGCAGATGACGTAGTCAACTTTCGAAGGAGGTCGTGAAGTATGCATATCCCGGTCTGAACAAGGGAAGAATCAAATTCCTTGACAGCAAGAGAGCGCTGAACAGCTTCGATATCCACGGAACTCGTCAGAAACATGAGCAAAGCTGAGAGAGACTCGTCTTCCCACGCCCGGAAAGCGTTTGTAGGTAACTCTTCCGCTTCAGACCGTAGGATTTGTGGCATCAATGCTGGATTGGGCTGCAAACTTAAGAGCAATCGCGAAGTCTTTACGGCATTTTCCATGGCTCCAGAATCTAAGGTGTTGTTGATCCATGGCGTTTGTTTAACCGAACGAATTAGAGCTGATAGCATACCCCAAACGCCACAAGCCGGTACGGGAGATAGTTTGTCAGTGGGTGGTGAGTTTCTAGTGGAAACATCGTAAAGTTCGTAGGCATGCTGGAGCTCCTCCACCAAGCTTAGATGCCATGCCGATATGCTTGCAACAAGCGTCAAGAGTCGTTGCACTCCCGTCGAGAACTCTACGTCGTGCGATAGACTAGCAGCCACCCAGCTCCAAAATGATGTTCCTTCACTCGAGACGCCGATCTCGCTAAATTGCACGAGAAACCCGTGACTACCAGCCGCGCTTGATCCACTAGAACGAGACGCACTTGGGTCTGGCTCGCTACCAACGAGTTCGTCTTCAACTTCAAAAACGCCCAAGCGTTCCCACTCCAGAATATTGCGAGCTGATCTCGATATTTGGTCTTTTACAAAAGACATCGCCTCGTTTTCCTTGCGGCACAGACGGCCTTCTGACAAGACAAGAGCACAATATGTTCCACGACTAGCGATATCTTGTGTCTCCATCCTTGAAGGATACAAGAGTTCGCAGCTTAGCTTTCCACACAGCACTGCACACGCGTCTCCAAGATCGATAAACCAGTTGTGTTCTTGGCCCGCATGCGGGAATGTGCTAGAAACTCGATCATGGTGTGCTTGATTGCCTACATCACCAGCGCTGTGCATCTTCCAGCTGACTTCGTCCAGCATTTTGAGCATGACGTGCAGATTGGGTAAGATACGCTCCACCAGTACCAAGTTCTGTGTGCTTCGGTAGACACCCTCTCGGTTTGTTGATGGTAGAAGTAGCAC
>JAABLL010000006.1:0-13425 GCA_012295475.1 Phytophthora gonapodyides | reverse complement strand
AGTGCCTCGGCCATCAGGGAATCCACGTATTCGAGAAGAACGCCCATAATTTGCTCATGCGCGACCTGCTTTCCATTCATCTTGTCGCACTGGAGGGCAGATTGATGAGCGATACTGACATAATGTGTCTGTAGCACATGTAGCAGTCGTAGGAAGCAATCAGGCTTGTGTGTAAAGTCCGTAAATGCCTCGTTGTCGAGCTGCTTGATCGCCTCACAACCACTGCGCTTTAGAAGCAATAGCATCAGAGATTTTATCTCAAATATATCCTTTCCAGTAGCCCCATCGTTGGGCAAGTCTCCAGGAACGTGGTCTGTCAAGCTCAAAAGCCCATTTGAAGGCAAATTCCTAAATATTTCGGTCATAATCGAGTCCTAAGGCAAAGACAGAAGTGTTAGGTTTCAAAGGAATGCCAAGACTGGAGATAACATACTGACCTTGCAGAGCTGATCCGAGAGAATCACCGTCCTCATTGACGGGCTATCCACCTTGCAACCGTCCAGTATCTCCCACAGTAAACTGCACCGTGAAACCTTTGTCGGGTAGAACATACAAAATCCCATCTAGCACAAGAAAAAAAAGTTATTCACAAGCAAAAAAAATGAGCATCGTGTAAACTCTGCCTTACCTTCAACGCAGATGCGGCCTCCTGGCTAATGGCCTTCGCAACGGCAAGTACGTCGTTGACGCCACGCGATTGCCGTACGCCATGTTCATCAAATCGATAGACAATATCTGTCTCCTTGAGCCCAGCAAGACTATCAAGAAGCTCGTGAATGCGACTGAACAAGTCGATAGACAACTTCGAGCGTAGTTCCGTCCCATCGACGATTTCTCCAGGCGCGTGAGCTGTATCCAATGCCTTCTTCAGGTTTAACTGCAAAATCCTTAAGCAAGAAAGCGCGAGGCCCATGCGCTCTTGGGTCTGCAAGACACTCAAATCATCCAGTCCGAATTTTTCGGCCCGTACAGATTTGTCTTTTGTTTTCGTAGTATTTGTTGCCCGTTGAAGAAGCCGAAGTAGAGCGCTTAAAGACTCGCAACTAGTGTCAACAGCAAACGGAAGAAGCACGGACTGCACCTTCGAGTGTGTTTCGATCGCATTTGGCTCGTGAAGTTTCTCTGATGTCGGCTCGGGTTCTTCTACAATGTAGTCCGATGCAAGGCGATCCATATGCCCCGCGATAAATAAAGCCACCGAGTGTGCCGAATCGGGAGTAAAGCCATCTTTCTGCGCTTTCGTGGCTGGAGTTCCTTCCGGGTCGGAGCCTGCTGCAATACTCAGCACCCAGTTTGCTCCAAACTGCATCTGCTGATTGTGCTTCTTGTGTAGCACTGATCGCTGGCGTCCATGGTGAACGTTTGTTCCGTGACTTAATCCATGGTCACTGACCCGATAAGCTGCTTTCGGCACCGAGTCTGGCCCGCTTTCATTGTCATGTGCGCCCTGGCCGCCATCGTCCGTGACTAAAACCAAGTTGTACTTATCACCCACTGCTAGCGCCACTGGCTTCAGTCCACTTTCAGTAAAGAGCTCAACTTTTGTGGGACGCTTTCGAGTTTGACTGTCACCGTGTCCTAGTCGACCGCTATCCCCCTGCCCGCACGTCCAGAGCTCATAATCGTGTGTCAAGAAAACAGTGTGCTCGCATCCGGCTTTCGCATCTTTAACGCTTTTCCCCTCGATAGTTCGTACCAGCGTTGGGATGTCGAAGCTCTCTTCGTCGCCATGCCCAAGCTTTCCATTTGTACCCGAGCCCCACGTGTAAACTCTACCACTGGCAGAAACCGCGAGTGAATGATCCCAACCGCAGGCCACCTTTACAATTTCCTCGCGACTGTCTTCAAGCGTCTGCACCATAGTAGGTTTAAGTCTACGATCGCAGTCGCCGTGCCCTAGTACAGGCGGGATACCTGTGCGACGACTGTCCTTGTATCCACAGCCACACGAATACACACGCCCAGAAGCTGTACAAAACAGTGTATGCTCCCAGCCACCAGCAGCGAAGACGACGCGCTCATCTTTTTCACCTTCTTCCGTGTCACGAAAGCTCTCAATTTCTTGAATAGTCCACTGATCATTCGTGTGCCCATGGCCACATTGACCCTGATTGTTTTTCCCCCACGCATAAGCTCTTCCATCCCATGAAAGTCCAAGAGAATGCGAAGCACCGCAGAAAATGTGTTGGAACCGCACCGATGAGGTCGGCGTACCGACCGGATCGGTCACTACTTCTTTCTCTCCAGCCTCTTGTTTATCCGAAGTCGTTGGGATAGAAACCCTCGTAGGGCTAGAACGGTCGTTTGTATCGCCGAGTCCCAATCGCCCATTAGAACCATTTCCCCAGGCGAAGAGCTCGCCTGAGTCCATCAGAGCAAGGGTATGCCCAAGTCCGCAAGCGAGATCGCGCACTTTTCCTTTCAAGTTAAGAAACTCGATTGTTCGTGGTGTGTACTCTTTAGCTGAGGATCCATGGCCAAGACGGTACTTGTCACCGTTTCCCCAGGCCATTGCCTCGCCTTTCGCAGTAATAGCGATGCTGTGTGTCGACAGAGAGTCAATCTTGCGGAAAACGACGTCCCTTGTGGCCGCAATCATAGTTGGCACCATTTTGTTCTCCGTACAGTTGCCTTCCTGGCAGCTGACGTGAGCACATTGGCCATGACCGAGCTTGCCGTGGTCTCCTTTGCCAAAGCTCATGAGATATCCACACTGTTGCTCTTCCTCTCCGAATGCAATCTGTGGCCGCTCAATCTGAGTAGCTGCAAGCTCGCGAAAAAGCGGCAGGAGGGGCTCAAATCGCGTCTCACTCAAATCCTGTGCGTTCTCCAGCAGCAGCTTCACACCTTTTAGCAAGTAGCCAAGCCGTCCCCATTTCAAACTCAGCGCGACGTACGCCACAATCACAATAGCTCGGTCACCAGCAGAGAGTCCAACGCCTGGAGTTGAAGAGCTCTTGCCATCTCCATTCTCCACCCCCAACAACTCCTCAAAAAGCTGGAAAAGCTGATAAAATACATTGCAGACACCTCCGTCTTCCAGCTCAGCCAGTGCTTCATCCGCCAAACCAGGAGACAAGACGCACGAGGGCATGGCCGTCAAAATGACTGGCAACTTGCTGGCGATCTGCACCGACAATCGGTAGTTGGCCGCTAGCTTCGTGGGCCCCCTCAACGAACGACACGTGCGGAAGAACATGCGCAGCACCACTTGGGTGGGCTGCGGCAGTTCTTTGAGCGGCACCGGGCAATTAACGTCAACCGTCTCATGGCGCTTCAAATTCCCGTTTGGAGGTGACGTGACGTGTCGATCGTGCTCATCATCAGCGTACAGACGCATAAGGATGTCCTTAAGCACGTAAAAGATCTTGTTTAGCTGCGGCGTGGGGCCCTTTGCCTCCAGAGCCTTGGCGCGCTGCAGGATACGCGAATGCTCTTGCTCCTGCCAGTCGGTCGAGGCTTCAGATCCCGTCGAAGCAGCGCAAGACGCAGGTGTCGATGCAGCCACATTGCTCTGTTCCAACGGGCGCTTAGAGTCCTGCAGCTCCTCGTAGCGCTCGCTCACGTACGCAGCGTCGCGCAGCAGCAGCGCCTCCATCGGAAAAGTATCTTCTATGACGTTGAAGAGACGCCAACGACAACAAATAAATAAAGTTAAACAAAATAGTGTTTTAGCCAATAGGAGGCGAGAAATTTTCGGCGCATCACTTTTTAACCCAACAATTATNCGTGACGACATGGCGGGGGAGCTGCTCTTCTCGGGGCAGCTGCTGGCCGTGACGGCGGACGAGGCGAACCCAGTCCACGTGCAGATCAAGAAGGAGGCCATATTGTTCCTGCAGAGACTGGCGGGGCCTGTGCTGGTCGTGAGCATCCATGGCGCGAGAGGAAGCGGCAAGACGTCGTTGGTGCGGAGTCTACTCGGGCTGGGGGAGGACGAGACAGAGGAGCAGAACGAGTTGGGTTCATTGTTATTTGTGAGCACTTAACTGATTTCTAGCAGTCAGTGTTAACATTATGATGTTATGCACGCTGTAGCGGTGTGTGGCTGTATGTCAAGCGCGCAGACTTCCCGACGGCCAAGTACTTGGCGTTCCTGGACCGGCCAGGCTTTGAGGATACCGTGAGAGCGTGGAAGCTGTTGATCTCGTTGGGTTAGATAGTTTACTAAGTTCTATTATTTATGATGTGGCAGCAATTGGACACGCTGCTGTACTCGATCCTCGCGGGTTTGAGTAGTGTAGTGGTGCACCACGTGGACAGACAGTTGACGCCCGAAGCTGTCGACCAGTTCGCTTTCCTTGCGACGAATCAAGAAGGGAGCGACAAGCCGCCCAGCTACGGTGAGAGAATGGTCGATGGTGGTTATTATCGGGTCTGTGACTGACAATTTGTCGTTTTTGAACTTTGTTGATGATTTTGCCAGCTTTCACGCAGTCACCGAAGCTGTTGTGGGTGCTGCAGAATGTCACTACAAGCGAGCTGAAGGATCAGGTCCAGGAGAGCGGGTTGTCGCTGCAGGAGGCTGAGCAAACGTACATGTGCAACGCGCAGGCCGCACTGCCGGAGGGTTCTCCCGCTGCTTCTTTCAGCAAGCTCTTTGAGTCGGTTTTCCCAGATCAGGGGTGCTTCGCTCTTCCGCCGAGGGGGTCGGAGGCGTTCGAGAAGCGTGTGGACAAACTCTCACGTGCCTTCACGGACTCGGTGCACAACCGCTACCTGAAGGGGGTTGTGCTGAACGGCCCGCTGATCGGCTCGATCGTAGTTTCCATGCTGGCCCATCGCGACGATGTGTTCAAGGTACATTGACTTGTTTGGCAGTGGATCGCCCTTTGTGTTGAAACTCAGTAAAGAGGCTGCGTTACTAACGCATTTGTCTTGATGTGGTTATGGCAGGCTTTCCGGGGTCGTATCTGGAAGGAAACAATCCACAACTGCTGTCTCAACGTTGTCGAGAGCGGGACGAAGCTCTACAAGCTTCGCATGTCCGAGCGTCTGGGCAGCATCGTGGATATTTCTGACCTCAAAAACTTCAAGCCCGCACTAGCTTCCAGCCAAGAAAGCCAGGAGTTAGTTGAGGTTCGTTCAAAGCGACACTTGGCATCTCAACTATTTAGGCTGATTCGTTCTCGGTTTACTTGCTTTGTAGTTGCCGTGCGAGATGCAATTACTCCATGAAATCCACGACCGTGCGAGACGTGAAGCAAAGGCTACTCTCCGCGCCATGCCTGTTCGATCAGGAAAGCTCAGCGATTTGCTGAAGGTAACGTCATTAGGCGTTAGCTCTACTTTCTCGCTCGCACGCTCTTCTAACCCGTTCGCTGATTTACTCGCACAGAAACTCTTCCGAGACTTGGTGGAGTCAGTATTCGCCACCATTCAAGCGGAGAACAACCGCATTTCGTCGGAGATATGTCAGTCACTGCTCACAAACCTGCACGCCAAGATGACGGCGAAAGTCGATGCGCATTTGCTCTTGGGGCCGGAAGATGATGAGGACTCGTACTCCTTTCAGTCGACAGAGTTTAAGGTTTGGATATTCGTGAAAAAGGCTGTAGCTTTCGTGTGATTAACCTCTACTTTGTGTTCTCTTTGTGCAGCGCTTCTATCATCACTACCAGACGCATCTGTTCGAACTGATGGCGGACTATACAGACCAAGCCAAGGGTCCGGTGAAGGTAATCTGAGTGTGAAGGCACGCAGAGGAAGACGGATGAGATACTTACTTTCCTTTTTTGTGCAGAAAGAAGAGCTAGCCAAGTTCTTGCACAACGTGATTCGGCCTCAGCTTGCTGACTTTTCTGAAAAACTGGACAAGATTCGCCAGCATGACGTGGATGTGGTGGAGGAGGAGATTGAGAAGAAAGAAAATGAGTGCGAGGAATTCAATACCAAGCAGAAGATGTACCAGAAGGAGACGATGCTAGCTCAAGAGGATGTCAATAGGCAACTTGTTGAAGGGGCCAAGCTCCATGCGGTAAGTTTGTTGGGATGCTAGTTGCAAGAGGACGCACGAATCTAACCGAGGTCCGTTTTTTTTTCTGGTGGAATGCAATGCAGTTGCGGAAAGAAGCTCTTGTTGGGGCCATCAATGACCTGTCGACGATGCACGCGATGGCGACGAGACAGAAGGAATTGCTGGAAGAAGCTGCTTTTGTTTCGGTGTGTAAACATACTTCAGACCCGATCGGAAATGGTTATTCATATTGACAGGATATCTCTGCACTTCCAGGTCCAGCTCCCTGAGCAGAAAGTCATCGAGGCGGCCCAGGACAAGGAAGTCACGGAACTGCAGGGATATTTGATCAAGCAGGGAGGAGGCGGCAACGTTCTCAACCCTCTCGGCCGGAAGAATTGGAAGCAGCGGTACTTCATTCTTATCGGTGCCAACTTGATCTACGCGAAGACGAAGGACGACTACGAGCGGGGGAAGATCATCAAGGAGCTTTGTCTTACTGGGTCAGTATGATCTTCAGAGATTGTGTGCGATTGTGTGTCACTGGTTAACATTGTTTTGCTGATCCGGCAATTAGATGCAAGATTGACCCGTCGCGTACTGCGGGTGAAGGGTTCGACATCACCCCGGGCAAGTCAGCTCACGTGTTTGAGCTTCAAAGGGGTTTGTTCGAGAAGAATAGCAAGAAACGCTCGTCGATGGCAGACAGCGGACGCGTCTTCAAACTGCGTGCGCAAAACATCCAAGAGCGTGATGTGTGGATCGACAAGCTTCGCCAGGCGGCTGGAGGATACTGACCTTGTCAAGGTAGGCCAACCTCGTGGATGAATGAAACCAATTTCGTTGTTGAGTGACCCGTGACGTCGTTAGTTCTCTTGAGTTGCAAGCCGCCCGTCAGCGCGATCTGAAACAACGCTGTAGAAGCGTCGGCAGAAACTTGCTGTATATTCTTCTCGAATGTGATTCTGGTATAAGCACGTGCTTTAGACTCGACAAAGGTACGCCTCGTATCTCTCTCTGTCAGCAATTACCACATCGTCAAGATGTTTCGCCTTTACCTGCTGTGAGAGGTTGTCGAGCTCGATAGCTAGGTTCATCCCTGAACTCCATACCAAGAAAGCAAACCTCTGCGCGCTGTTTGCCGGCGAAAAGTGTCGTCCGCTTTCGCCTCGACAATGCTGAGCCGGTAACATACGCTCTGCAGAATGTCCAGCTCACCGGACTCACACACCTTACTTGCCTCTCCTAGTACGGGAGAATCCGCTTTCGTTTCACTTGAAGGTTGAAAACCAGGTCGCGAACAACCGATCTCGTTATTGCCGTCATCTTCACTCTTCAGTGCAGACTGAGGGCTCCATTCACCGCATCCACAACGCTCCCTTGCAACTTTTTCAGGACGATCACTTTCTTTCATGGTCCGTGCTGAGATTCGATCAGGGAACATCGGTCGCGCCGGTGCATGGAGCCTCGAAGTAGTTTTCTCCTCCGCCGATTGTACTCTTCGATCTTTAGCAAGCCGATAAGCACTTTGAACAAGCAAGCTTGCTGGAACTGGGGGTCGAGTCTCGCTTGGTGCTCGAATGGCCATCTCCGAAGCACTGCTCATTTCATCGTCTTGTTGAGAGATTAGCTTGGATCTTGTCTTCACGATACCTGTACGCAAATTTCGATTCTTCTTCTGCAGCGCCAGTGCATACGGTGATGCCACCACACGCACTATGTATAATACACCCCAACATTTAGTATCGAGTCTCCATCATAAACTAACCACGAAGTCAATACCTTCTTTCTTCTCGTTGTTCTTCTTCCTAATCGTGCTGCGATCGCTCATGACCAACTGGATCGTGCAACCGCTTGATTATGAATTGCCAACTTCAGAGTGTCCCCCGAATTAGCAAAGAGCTTTGAGCACGGACAACAAACATTGTGTTTCCAGAATAGCATGCAACGTAGCAGTTGAGACATTATTGACGCCACTGCAACGCCCGAAGTCGAGAACGAAAAAAAAAAGTTGACGGAGGCTGATAAGGTAGTTGGATGCCATGAAGGCGGTGCCCAGCTTCATGCGGTCATCTTCGATCGTCGTTCCGGCACGTCCTCGGCCGGCAGGTATCCCTCAGTCTTTCTTGCTGCGAGACCTCAAGGAAAAGCGCAAATTCCGGCTACTGTCACGAAAACTCCTGGTCTTCATTACTTTCGTCTGCATCTACCTGACCGCGCTCCTCATGGATCGAAACATCTCTGGCCGTACGTACAACTTCTTGTTGTAGGCAAGGGTGGACTTCTTTGCTCACGTGCGCGATTGATTAGGTTATGTGGTCCAGCGCATTGTGGAAACGGAGCTGTTGATGACCTCGCAAGGCTCTTCCAGTGCTGTCTTCAACTCCATCGCCAGCCCAAGCGACTTCTGGGACTGGTTCACGAATTCGTTCCTCGCGATCATGTACTCAGGAACCGACGGCATTCAAGCCTACACACTCGCATCTCACACGGTGATCCTGGGTGGATTTCATTTGGTGCAAACTCGATATGGTGCTCTCAACTTCAGTGACCCGGAAAACAAAGGCAGCAGTTGCTACAGCGACACTCCGTTACTTCAAAATCGAACATGTTACTCAGCAAAGCAGGAATCTATCGAGGATTTCGGAGTCTCCAATGGCTCGGACGCTAGCAAGGCAGAGCTCCGGTCGCTCGACATGTTTTCGTACTCGACCGACAACGAGTCCGATATCAGCGGCTTTCAGACATTTTTTCTGCGGAGCAAGACAAATGGCGTTGATGAACTTGCTCGGGCGGAACTCATGCATCAACACGGCTGGATCGACCGTCAAACCAAGGACGTGGCCATCACGATGGCACTTTACAACCCAAATCTGCGTATTTTATCCATCGTGCACTTGACGATCGAGTTCAACTTGGCAGGAGGAGTCATTCCATCTTCAGACATCCTCGTGCTCAACCTCGAGCCGTACGACTTTAACGTCCGCAAAAACATCCTCCGTGGCATCCTCGAAGCCATTTTCGTCGGCCATGTCATCTACTTCGCTCTGCTCGAAGTCTGGGACGTTTCCGTTCTCTCCGGCGGTGACTTTCGAATCGTACGTCGCAGTTGTGTGTCTTTTCTTGCTGGTAATGTAAACTAACAACACCCTTTGCTAGTACATAGCACGATACGGTCTCTGGAACAACGTAGGAGACTGGGCCAACATCGCCGTGAACATCGCCATCGTCATCTGGCGCTACTGCAGTCAAAAGACCAGTACGCGTGAGAAGATGCTCGAGCTCGACTCGTTCGACGAGTACGTCAACCCGCTGCCTCTAATGATCTGGGACCGAATACTACTGGGTCTCAATCTTGTCAATATCCTGCTGCTGACGGCGCGCGCGCTCAAGTATTTCCAAGTCACGAAAGGTGGTCGACGACTGATGCGTAGCGTCTACGGCGCCATGCCCGAGGTGATGTCATTTCTCCCCATCTACTTCTCGGTCATCGTGGGCTACTCGTTCGCGGGTCACATGCTGTACGGCTTGAATTTCACCGAGTGGGCCACGTTTCCTCGCGCCTTGTTTCGCGTCTTCGAGCTCAACTTCGGGCTGTACGATCCGGGCCCCATCTACGACCAAGGCGGGATCTTCAGTGCCATCTTCATTTACACGGGGAACATCGTGTTCTGCATCCTCATGCTCAACGTGTTCATGGCCATCGTCATGTCCACCTGGGAGCGTCTCTCTGAAAAAGAGGCCGACCAGGCCAGCGAGCGGGACCAGTTCTCGCGCGATCTCGGCTTCACTGACGCTTTGTTCCTCATGGCCATGAAGGAAGACCATGTCGATGCTCTGCTCGACGTGGCCTTACACCTGGAGGGCGAAGCGCTCATCACCAGAGCGAAATTCTGCAAAATTTGGGATGATCTGGACGACGATGAAGTCCCTGAATGGACGGTGAGTCGCGTCCTTGGATGGTACTGGGACCGCAACGAAGTCTCCGCAACAGCCTCAGGTTTCAGCGCCAGCAAACAAGCGCTGGCGTCGTTCGGCTCGGCCGCTGCTGTATCGAAAGCCATGGCCAAGTTCAGCTCTGCCGCCGCAAACGCTTCGGCCACCAGCAAACCAATGTCGCCCATTAAATACGTTGGCCGCACTCCAGCGCCAGATTCCGACACGGAGGAGGACGTTCAGGTCGTCAAGTCGGCTCGAGACCTTGACGTCAACCCACCACAAACCACGAGTATCAGCATGACGTCAGTCGTCAATGCCTTTGCCGCTCCTTCCAAACCTTGGGGCGCCACAAAGCCAGCAGTCAGCGCCAAAGTGGGCGTCGACGGGTAAAAAGTTAGGGATAAATCACAATGAAACTGAGTTGTCATCTCAGTGTTCAATCCAACCCACGAACACGAACAACATGTGGGTAAGAATAAGTATTGTTTATTGTATCGTCCTCAACAAAAATGAAAAAGCAAATAGGTATGTAAAAAAAAAAGGAAAAACTGGTATCGCGCTGCCCGTCTGCATTCCGCTGAGCTCGCAGGCGTCACGATGGGGGGTTCAAGGCGGTCGCGAGGTATCATGCCTTCTGTCGCCTCGCTGGGCCTTGAATGGGTGGGTGGTAGGGGTGGATCGGAGCTAATTGGCCGGGCTTTCCGTTGAACGCGACAGCTCCACTAGTGAAAACGGACACATGAGACACAGAACCAAGACTCGAACGAGCCGGAAGCTGAGCACGGGCACACCACGAGCGTTCGATCCGCTCGCAAAGCTCGCCTCAGCCTCCAGCCAGCCCAATCTTCACATCACGCGTCATTGGTCTGGATTGTTTCTTGAATTGGTTGATGGATGTTACTGCACGGCGGTCGAGGCGCGCTCGGCGGCGGTCTCAGGAACGTGTTCGTCCGACGCAGCGTTGCGAGCGATGTAGCGACGCAGGTTGCGTACAAAGCACGAGGCCTCACTGATGGAGCCCTTGCGGATGACGCTGGACGGGAAGTAGCCCTTGATGTCCATGTTGAGGATCCAGATGAGGCGGCTCTTGAACGGAGACGTCGGGTGGGGCAGGATGACCCAGCCCGTCGGGCCGTTCTCCCCACGAGTGATCCCCTTCTGGGGCTTGACCACGTTCTTGCCGGCGTAGCTGTTGGCGATCACATAGCCGCCGCCGTCCTGGCGACGCCACGTGCGGGTATTGACAAAGTCACGGCTGGAAATCATGCCGCCAAGAGCGGGGGCTGAGATCAGGTGCACCAGGTCCGTGGTCTCGTCCAGCTTGCAGATGACGTTACTCTCGGCCGCCGTCACGTTCCACACGTTGCTCGTCTCCAGGTTCGTGTACAGTTCGTCAAACACCTCGTCGGGCGAGAGCGGGATCTCGCCCTCGCACTTGTAAATCCGGGACGGCTTGCCATCCCGGGAGTAGATCGTGACGTTCTCCGTGGTGGGGACCTCCTCCGTCCAGGCAGAGTCCTCGGTAACGTCTGCGTTGGCCAGCTCCAGCACCTTGTCGAGTGAGCGCTGTGAGCTGGCGATGAGCTCGTCGCTCTGCGCGGCCGTGATCTTGACGTTGGCGTACTTGTTCTGCTTGGTTTTCTCCTCACTGGCCGACGTGGAATCCGTCGACGTGGCGGTGGCGCTCGTGGCATCGTCCGTAGCGTTCAAATCCATGCCACTAAAGACCTTCTCGGCATCTTCCAGGGCCGTAAGTCCGCCTGTAAACTGCCTGGCCGCGCCTATCCTGCGGGCCACGTCGTACACGTTCTTCACAAAGCCGGCCAGCAGGATCCACACGGCCGGGTTGGACATGGCCACCTCGTCCTTGAGGAACCAGAAGGCGGCCGCGAAGGCAGCAGCCGAGGCCACCAGGAAACTAAGACTGCTCTCATCGGACTCAATCGTGCTCGTCGTGGCCGGATCCTGGCTGGATGTGGCCCGCTGTTCCTTGGTCCGTAGCAGCTTCTCCGTGACGGCCGCGCCCTGGCCGATCTCCGTCTTGGCCCGGAAGCGCGGGCCCATCCCCGTGTCCTCAGCCTCGTACAGAACGGCGCTGCTGTGCGCGTGAGCCGCGCACGGGTCGCACACGCGCTGGCGCCGCGGGATCTCGCCCGGGTTGGTGGCCAGCACCATGCGCGTGCGCGAGCAGGCGTGGCAGAAGATCTCGCCGCACACGCGGCAGTGGTGGCGGCGGTTCACGAGCGAGAAGAGGCGCTCGCACTTGGCGCACGTCTTGGCCGCCGCGTCCTCCACCCAGCGGCCCGAGACCGTGTCGCGCGTGGCCACGTTCATGCCCGTGGGGGACCAGCTGCTAGAGGCCGTGGACACGTTGGAGCACGAGCGCGGCCGAAACGAGAGCCGCTGGCCGCCGGCCGCCGCCGCCTTGGACGCGGCCCGCTCCGCGCGCGCCGAGCGGGCGGCAGTCGGGGGCCGCACGCACATTCGCCTGCTTATAATAGACGGATGAAGCGCCGATGAAGGCGCTTTTTGGATAGTGAACGCAAGTGAGTGCGGCGAAGGAACAGAGGGTGCAGAGAGTGTCGACAGGCAGCAGTACTGTGGTAGGTCGCGAATTGCAATGGCTCTGAAAGTTGATATCCGGGTCCGTTGGGCTAAACACGTTGACTAGGAACCTTTGTAAATTGAATGCTGTTTTAGTGATGGATTTGGAGAGGTAGTACGGTACGCGCGTGAAATTGAACTGGAGCTTTTCGCCTGTCCAGTTGTTGTTTGACAACTCGACATCGACGCGACTTGATGGCGAGCTGGCGACGGAAACCTCTCGCGAAGGACGCGCCGCGGATTGAAGCAATCGGACGCCGCATCGAGCGGCAATAGCTGCACGAGCGCATGCATGGCGGTCTTCAGACGTAGCGCCGGGCAAAGTGTACCCTCCGTCAGGATCCCGAGAGTGATCTACACCCAAGACATGTCGCCCGACTTTCCAGTCCGTGATGTCATGCAAAAGCAACCGAAAACACCTTGCCGGTTTCCTCGACGCTGGCTGCGCGAGCGTTGCGGTTTCTTATTCACGCACACGCTGGGGCAGTTGGGAACGCCACCATCGCGGCGTCGTGCGCTCTGCTCTCCGACGTACTACGTAGTACGTCGCCACGACCTCGCGCTTCCTCGCTGCCAGCAGGCCACCGTGCGCTGGAAAGCCGAGTCGCGCGCAATCCAGCGACCATAACGCGCGCAAAGCGAGCACAATCAGAGCAGAGCTGTGATAGCCGTCCGTCGAGCACTCGGTACTACAGTACCGACTCGGTAGTACGAGTACCGGAGTACAAGTACCGAGTCGGTAGCCGTCCGGGGCAGGTGAGCGCTGAAGCAGCCAGCAGCTGGGTCGCGGTGATCAGCCTGCACTTGAAGGTGAAAAGTAAAGAGCCCAGCTGGTCACGATCGGCCCAACTGCTTCCTTGCAGCTTTGAATCCGTTGACCAGCGCTCGCCACGCGCAGCACCACTTGGTCTTCCTGCTGGCAGGGT
>JAABLL010000005.1:0-23997 GCA_012295475.1 Phytophthora gonapodyides | reverse complement strand
GTCTGGTTTTACATGGAGCAATGTGCGATCGGTTCCTGGGGTTGGCACGGCAACGTACGCTGTTCCAACGAGTCTTCAACCTCGAGCAGTTTACGATGAGGTTCGCGATACTTCTGGCCCTGAACCTGCTCGGCTTGGTAACATCATGGACGACCTGAAACTTGGCGCAACTTCGAAGAAGCCACAGGGTAGGGAGCCTGTCGATGATTTCTTTGCAGAGTTCGAAGAACCCAATGACTACGTGTTTGATCCAGCAACCGGTGGATACGTTGCAGCCAGGGCACCACCACGCGCGACAGCAGTTACTCGGCACGTCAGTCGATCCGAGTCGACAGAATTGCTCCCGCCGCAGATTGCATCGCAAAAGGTTGCTCCGAGGAGTAGCGAACGGGACTACGGCGTTCCCTCTCGACCAATTGCAGAGTCGACTGCTCTTACAGTTGCAACAAGGAACGAGAATGGCGAGGAAGGGGAAGACGAGGTCGCGGAGATTATCGTGGACAAGATCAGCTCTCTGGAAAGCGAATTGGCAGCCTTGAAGCAGTTGATTCGCAATCGCAAAGGAAGCGGGGGCAACAGCCAAACGCAAAATCCCCGAGCCAGCCATACTGCTGCAAGTAGGAGCGTTCGAAAAGAGAGCATCTTCGATAACGACAGCAGTGACGAAGATGACAGCAAGGCGAAGGATCCGTACGCTTCCTCAGTTCGCCCGACGTCGAAGCGCGAGAGCAAACGGAGACCTGGCAGCAAAAAGAAGGCGATCAAAAAGCGCAAGGATTCCTTTGCCGATCTGTTCGAAGATAGCCCGGTCGAGAATGAAACTCTTGGTGGCGCAACTAGCTACGAAGCTCTCTTCCAGACGGGGGTTAACAAGGACGAAGCGAGAAAAGAAGAAGAAAGCGATGAAGATGCAGAACTTTCACCCAAAGCGACGAAGACGAAGACGTCGAAAGCGCGGAGACGATCAAGTCGCAAAATTAACGACTATGTTCCAGCTAAGGAAGACTCGGATAGTGAGCCAGACTTCACGTCACTGAAGGCGCGTCGTTCGAAGCGGTCGTCTCGACGGAAGACCAATGGATACACGCACGATGCCAGTACTGAGTTGATCTCGAGCAAGTCCGAGAACAAACTGGTTACGCCTTCTTCGGTTGATGTTATATCTGCTGTAAAGCCGGTCAAACGCCAACTCGAAGAGGAGGACCCGATCGATGCTCTGTTTGACACCTCTGCTGATCATGATATGACCAAATTATACGGTGGGGCTGAAGAAGGGGAGCGTTCTGTTCTGGAAGCGAAGCCTGTTGCGTCGACGATGAAGACCGAGAGCACTCTGCTTACACAAGTGTCTTCCACGTCCTTAACGGACGATGACGTTAGTGAAACCCCATCCACTACAACCGCCAAAATGGAGTCTGTGGAACCGAAGAGTAAACCCAACGCCGACTTCTCGTATTCGGAAGATCAAGTTGAAGCTGAAGAAGACGAGTTTTCAATCAACTGGTCGAAGATGCGGAAAACCAAAACGAGAAGACACCAATCTCGCAGAGCTTCATCGAAAGATGAGAGCATTGCCGCCGCTGATGACACGACGACAGATCTGCTTCTAGGGCCTAGTGTGGTGGGGTCTAGCTCGGAGCAAACAGTGGAAGTGAGCGAAGCTGCTGAAGAGAACGAGTCTTCAGAGCCCCGTACTCTTCTTGCGGATACGGCATCGAATTGGATGTCGGTGACTTCGTTGGATGAACCCGTAAACCTCAGTTTCACGGGCGCCAAAGAATTGGAGTCCCATCTTTTGTCGGAGAACGAAACAGAAGGGGTGGACACTTCTGCTGAAGCTGTCACCACGAATCGTGATGGTAGAGATAACCAGGATGCTGCCTCGTCTTCTGCCTCTGTGGATCATTATTCACCAGTTGAAGATGTTACACCGAGTGAAATCGTTTCAAGAGAAGCTGGCAATGAAACACTCGAGGAGCCTCCTCTTCCCAATGCTAGCTCTGTGGAAGCACCCGCAGAGGCACCAAAGGCAGCGGTCATGGTCGATGAAAGCTTCGACATATTTGACAAGTCGAGCGACGTGGATTTTGTATCAACAGCGTCACCGATCAACCTGGAAATGCCCAATGATGGCGATGATGGTGAAGCTGAAAAAGACGACAGCGACGCGCTTCCTGATGAAGACGAAGAATCTTTCAGCTTTGAGATCAAAGCTCCCAAAAAGCGCTCTTCTGTGCTTGATGTTAGCGCCACGTTTTCTCCTGCCGTCGTAGAGCATCCCCCGACTCTAACTTCATCGGCAGATGACAACGTCGAGCTTGGCAAGTACGCAACACCTTCAGCTCAATCGTCGTCTCGCACGCCGTCAATGGACGGCAGTCTCGACGATCCGGAGGACATGTCAGCTGACGATGAACCAGTGCTGGGGAAAGTGGAATCGCAAGCTTTCGATACGGACTGGCAGCAAATGCAGGCGAAGGAAAAGGAGCGCAAAAAGAGGCTGCAGGCCAAACAGCGGCAAGCTCAGCGAGACAAGGTGCTCCGAAAGCAAGGCGCGTCTTCAAAGTCACTCTCCGGCAGCGCAGCTACTCACAGCTCGAGCAAGAGCAAGTCCAAGAGCGGCAAGAAGAAGAAGAAAGACGATGCTTCGTCCTCCTCTCATCACAAGAAGAGCGGCTCGTCAAGGAAACACCGCCATCGCGAGAAGGAAGATGCGGATCAAGCAGTCGATGGTGCAGCTTCCACACCGTCAGAGCCTCCGCGATCGCTAACAGAACTGTGATTGAACTGTGTATGGCGGATGCGACCGATCAAGGTACTCAACAAATTTACAATATAGATAACAAGGCGTTCGCCCTCAACCCAGTCTGCGTCGCCTGGGTGGTAAATGATTCTCAATGCTTCGTGCGCTTGAGAGGCTTCTGGTGCAGTGCAAGCAGCCAAAGACGATGAACTGAGGGGATAATATCCTCGACAGCGACGCGATCACTCGGATTGGCAGCCCAGCCAGCCTCGAGAATGTCAGCGCAGGCTTTCGGGATCGTTGGAAGTAGTGGTGGCCTCTCACCGTGTGCAACGCAGCGATACACTTCGAGATGTGACTTGGCCTCCCACGGACTGCGCGTGGGCACCATGATCTGCCACAACGTGATCATCAGGCTGTAAACGTCCACGGCCGTGCCGTAACGCGCCGTCTTGCCGCCCTTGATCATTTCTGGGGCCATGTAGTCAACGGTACCAGCGATCGTCATGGTTCCGTCTGTCCGCGGCCGCAGCAAGTTGGCTTCTCCGAAATCTGCGAGCTTAACCAGGAAGTCTTGACCCACTAGGAAGTTGTCCGTCTTGATGTCACGGTGGAGAAGCGGGGGCGAAAAGCTGTGGAGATAGGCGACTGCACGGCAGGCATCCAGCCAAGCCTTGAGCTTAGCAGCGAGGGTCCAAATCTCGGGGTTTTCTCGCAGCGTTGCGTCCAGCGCGCCGTACTCGCAGAACTCAAAGATCAGCGAGATCGACGGCGGAACCACGCAGAGGCCGAAGAAGCGAACGACGTTGGGGTGAGACAACTGCACGTTCAGCGCCGTTTCCCTCGAAAAGCGCTGCACTTCGTCGCTCGTCACTTGTACATCGGTGTAGATCTTGAGCGCGATAGGCACTGGAGAGCTTCTTCCTAAGGTGCCACGCATCACGATGGAAGTGGAACCCTGAGCAACGATGCAGTCCAAGGCCAACGCCGAAAAGTCCACGACATTGTGCCGGTGCTCCTCAATCATGTGATGGACATCGTAGACCGACGTTCGCGTGGAGAAGTTCGTGATCATGCCGCGCTCCGATAGCAAGTTCATGTACCGACGCATTGCGCTGGAGGATGCAGTCATTCCTGACCCGCTGTCGTCGATGGCGAGCCAGTATCTCGTATCGGCACGCAGCGAAAGCAGGACGGCTACCACGATGAGTGCGTCCAGTCCGGTTACGATGCAGTGGACAATCGGCAGTGCCACGCGTGCATCCACGTGAGCAAGCCCCATGATGGAACTCGCGATATTCGCGATAGAAGTGACCACGGCCGTGATGAAGAAAAAGTCAAAGGAAGCTCGAGCGTGGAAGACGAACTTGGCCCAGAAGTAAAACATGAGCAGCAGCACGTGGATGGTCATGGCGATGCCGTCAGCGATATCGTGACCGACCTTGTAAAGCGTCACGTTGCATACTACAAAGACGACGCAGACTGCCCCAGAGTACACAATCGCGCGTCGCACTGCTTCCTGGGAGACACTGCGCTGGATCATGAGCATCGGCAGCAGCTGCAAGACCCATACAGATGGCATCGTGACGATGCTGCACGGGTACTTAGGGTCGTCCTCCAACGTTAGCGACAGGTACGTTTTGCCGCTCTCACTCGTGTACGCTTGGAAGCTGACGAAGTACAACACCAATCCAATTGCGGACAGCGCGGAGATCGTGTACCAAATGGCTTCGTAGCACGGCAACATGAAGGCCGACTCTGGTGTTTTCAAAAAAAAAACATACACAGAAAATACACAAAAAAATTAGATTCCACTCAAAAAGAAAACAATGAAGATGCTGAAACTTACTCAGGTTGGAACTGATGCTGCACGGGGCACTTCGCAGCACACGTTTACGGCTGCGACTGCAGAGCACACCAAGCCAGGTGGCCACGACGAAAAACACAAAGTTGTTCATCGTCGGGATCAGCACTCCAGCCACGTACGCCGTCGAGGCCGAGTAGCTCTCCATACTTCCGGGCACTGCGCATCGCACCACCATGTGAACGTTGTCGGGCGCAGCAGCCGATAGCAGCGCCGCAATAAGCACGGCCACTGGCACACTGAGCACCGCCAGCACGAGGGTGAGCTTCAACGGCAGCGACTTCCAATTCGGCACCATGCGTCTCCATAGCGACACGAGTCTCTGCTTGGGTCTCCAATGACGCACGTGTCTGCACTGGCATGTGAAGGCCTTGCGGAGTCTCAAGGCCCATCTGGCACCTCGTTCCACGGGTTCTAGCGGCGGGATTCCGTCCAAAAAGCTGCTGCGGGATCTGGTGTTCTCACTGGGCGTGTTCTGGCCCATATTATCTCCTTCAAAAGACACGTTCCGTCCAGACGCATTGGTTGAGCTTGTGACTCTGCTGCCGCGCCCTTCACCTTTCTGCTCCATCACAGAGTGTAGAATGGCAGACCCCGCTTGCTGCATCCCCAGTCTGTGGCCTGCATCTTGAGCTGCAGCCTGCTGCATGTCCGTGTCGATCAGGATGGACGCCTCTCTCGTGGGCATGATGTTGGCTGGGTTGGTGAATACTCTGGCCCCCGTCATGGGGAACAGGTCGCTAATAGAGTCCAGTCGTCTGCGGTTGGGAAGATCGCCGTCTCCTTCACTGCGGGTGCCGTCTCCATCGCTGCGGACCGAGGGTGTGGGCGGGTACAGGCGACGCAACGAGTGCAGCGATTGAGGGGCTCGTAGAGGCCCCGGACGGGTCCGTAGCCCCCCGCCGTCGCTGTGCGTGGAGCGTAAGAGGCCCGGGGACAGCTGGCCGTCGCTCTCCAGAAGCACGAAGCTCGAGCGCGGCGACGCGGTCGCGCCCGGGCTGGGCCGCTGATGTCTTCGGGGTGACGCCATGAAGGCGTAAGGAAGTCTGTGTTATTGGAGACTTTCAAAACATTTGGGGACTTCTGCGGGAAGCGGTGCCAGTGGGAGCAAGTACCGTGACCATTCGTGTAGGGCTTTTGAGTGCATTTTGTATGGAGAGAGTGCGGACTTTAGAGAAGGGTGAGTACTGCGCTCAGTGGGACATTTTGAAAATGCTCATCACCATGACTTCAAACTGGCCATTTCAGGAGACTTAATTTACCGCGCCAAAGGAGGTCTCTCTCTCTCTCTGTGTTCCTGCCGATCCTCTCCACCGACGTTCGTGGCTCTATTCGTAGAGCATTGCTAAAGCATGTTGGAGAAGTGGGATTTTCATTTTGTCGATTTTTGCGCAAAAAATACTACGAATCCCGATACCGAACAACATACACAGCAAGTTGAAGTTTTCCGACTCCACGATCGTCCACAAGTCAGCGACAGGTTTGACTGGCAGCTTCCTACGCCTCGCTGTCCTTGTTGTGGTCGTTAATGATCATCACGAGATACGCCGTGGCCGTCTTCAGGAACATGTTGAGATTGTCGTGCAGCTCTTGCGTCAAGCCGGCGGGCTGCGGGGCTGGCCCCGCTGCTGGAACAGGTTGGCTAGTCGTGGCAGTGGGCCGTGGCGGGGTCGACGGGCTTGCTGGCTTTGGTAGCAGACGCGGGAGAGTGCTGGCCAACAGGGCAGCGGGAGCTTTCGCTTCTGCGTCGACCGACTGCTGCTCGCTTGGCACGTCGCTTGCTTTCGGCCTCTGCAGAGTTCCCGTCGCCAGGAAATCGCTGAGACTTGCAGCCTCCGTTCCATCGGCGGGCTTATCTCCTGTGCGTGGAGAACACGTCATGCGTTCATAAGCAGCTGCATTGCCTGGAGCTTGTGTTGACCACACCCAAACGTACCTGCGATCAGACTGCAGACCTCGAGGTGGGGGAAGCCATCCATGTTTTTTAGTCGTTGGAGCTCCTCTGAAAACTGTGGGCGACTCTGAACGAGCAAGTCCCAGTCTTCGTCGCACTTCGGGGGCTTTTCAAGATGACCAGGGAACCCTGTCGCCCGCTTGAACTGATCGTAGACTTGCATCAGCTCCAGGTACTTGTCCTTGACTTGTTCTGCACACATCGCATCACACCAAACAGGTAGGTAAGCGATTCCCAACTCACAACTTGCAAGACGGCAGTGCGAGGCCGTACGTTTGCTCAAGTTGGTCTTGAAATGCACGTTCATCTCCGTGGTCACCTCTTGCCACACTTTCCGCTCGACACCGTCCTTGGGGAGCTTCTCCCGGTCGCTCTTTTCCTTCCAGCACAAGAACAGCAGCATCTCCTCCTCATCAGTAGTCCAGATCAGTGCAGCCTCACTTTCTGAGCCAGTGTCGACTCTCTTGGGCTCAGGCAGCTCGGCATCTAGCGCACTAGGCCGCTTCACAGCCGCCGCCGTCTTTTCCTGCTTAACAGCTCTCAGTGTCTCCTTCGCAATGAGAATGCGGCGGCAAACGTCGGCGTGGGGAAAGCCCTCGTCCTTGAACTGGCGCAGCCGCTTGGCGTTCTCGGGCATGTCGAGAATGATCTGCTCCCAGGCTTGGTCGTCCAGCAAGCGCTCGCCTCCCACGTCCTTGAAAATCTCGTAGTCCATCATGAGGCGGGCGTACTTGGACTTGAGTTGGTCTGTATGTAGTAGCATACCATTAGAAAATGTAAATTACCCGAGCGATAATGCAGTGGTATTGTCCGTACCAACGTTAAACGTGGTTCCGCATCGCTTATTCATGTCCTCGGCGACGCGGCTCCAGCCACGGGACTTCAACCCGCGGTCCGTGCGCATGGCTCCGTCATGGCGGGTCTGCTCGAACACCTCGAGCAGCACGCGCTCCTTGGCGAGGTCCCACACAGCTCGCTGGTGGCCCCAGACCTGCTTCACCTCTTTCCCGCTCATTTTCGCTTGTCAAGGATACGTTTATGCGATTGGATAGGCAACGAGAACTGTTTATGATATTCTGTAGGTTTGACTTCCTTTTTTGTATTTTACCGCGCTTCAACTTACTTGCGAGTTTTCAAATGCCAATTATCGTAAATCACCACAATACTGGATGTGTCCATGACAAACGCACTGCAAGCGGCCGGTTCCTACAACTCCCTCTCTTGGCCGTGCTCATTGATGAGCATCACGAGGTACGCGGTCGCCGTCTTCAGGAACATGTTGAGGTTGTCGTGCAGCTCTTGGCTGAAGACGGCGGGGGTTCCGGCGACACCTGGAACGCTCGCCGCTGCTGGTCCCTGCTGTCCATTCGAAGCAGGCGGGGCCACGGAGGTCACAACGTGAGCCGTTGCCGGCAACAGGTACGAGAGAGCGTTAGCGGACAAGGAAGCCTGAGCACTTGCCATGGCACGGGCCGACGATTGGCCGCGGCTGACTCCGCTAGAGCCGCTGGGACGCTGAGAGAGCAGCAGTGCGCCAGAAGACAAAAACTCAGCTAAGCTCGGTGGGCCCATCCCGTTGGATGGCGTGTCTCCTGCCAAAGATACAAGGCAAAAGTCAGCTAGTGACAACAGATACAGACGATGGAGCACATATCGTACCTTTGATCAGACTGCACAGCTCGGCATGCGGAAAGCCGCCGGCTTCCTTGAATTTTTCGAGTTGCAGATAATGCGCCGGGCGTTCTCGTATCAGGCGTTCCCAGTCCATATCGTTCATTGGAATCGTCGTCGTATTGCCCGAGAAGCCTGTCGCCAGCTTGAACTGGGCGTAGTTTTGCATCAGCTCGACGTATTTTTCCTTGACTTCCTCTGCACCACGTCACATTACAAGTCAAGTCGTCAGAAACTCCTACCGTCCGTATCCTTCAGTCTCCAACTTAAAACGTACTCTCCGTGAAGCTGCTGGTGCAGTACTCATTGACCTCCACAGTCAGCTCGGTCCACCTTTGGGGCAGCATGTCGTCGGCAACCACTTTGGTCTCGCACTTGCCCTTCCAGCACAGGAACAACAGCAGCTTCTCCCTGTAGAGGTCCCACTCGCCGTCGTGGATGCAGGCTCGCTTGGGCATGGGAGCCCCAGCGTCCGACGCCGATGACCGTTTGGCCCTGAAGCTCGACTTCCTCCCTACCGAGGCCCCATCCTCTTGGGTGGCATCAATGCGACGGCAGACCTCGGCGTGCGGGAAGCCGTTCTCCTTAAACTGGCGCAGCCTCACCGCATTCTCTGGTCGAGCCTGGATGAGCTCGTCCCAGTCCTGTTCACTGAGAGAGTCCTCGCCGCCCACTTCCTTGAACAGCTCGTAGTCCATTGCGATGCGAGCATACTTGGACTTGAGCTGGTCTGGTTGGTATTCACAGCATCAAAACAAATTATCAGATTTTTTTTATCTTCCCGTCATTTTTGATGCATTTCATAAAAAACGACTTTATGTTTTCTCAAAATAACGCACCGACGGTGAAGGAGCCATTGCAGCGCTGGTTGATATCCTGCGCGAGGCCCGTCCACGCGAACGGCTTGATGCCTCGCCCCTTACGCGACGCCGGGTCCTCACGCGCCGTCTCGAACAGCTCCAGGAGCACCAGCTCGTTCGAGGGCGTCCACACGGCGCGGTGCTTCACTTTCCCGCTCATTTTTCGTTTGGGGGCTTCAACTGAAAAACAGATTATGCTATTGGGTAGGCTTATTTAAGCGTTTTAGAAGGTTCCCGAACTGATTTTTACAGTAAGCTTGCGTGGATGGACAAGCTCCGACGCGTGCGCAGCTTCATGACCCGTCCTCTTATCGATGCGCACTGCCACCTGCATGACGAGCGGCTATGGTCTCCCAGCTCTCCAACGAGCCGTCGCAAGTTTGAAGGCGTGCTCGCTAGGGCCCACAATGCTCAATTGACACACGTCGTGTGCTGCGCCACGCATGAGCAAGACTGGCGAGTGTTGGAGCAGCTAATGGAGCAGCAAATGGAGGATACTTCACTAAAGATCGTGCCATCTTTTGGAGTTCACCCGTGGTGGGCTCACGAGCTGTCAACACCAACACCAGACGGTCTTAAGCCACTTCGAGAGTTGATGACAAAATATCCGGCAGCAAGTGTGCGACCAGCGAAACAACTTCAATTTGAAGTTGCCTTGACCTTGGCTGAAGTTGTTTGTTGTGATTAAAATGATGCAGGTGGGGGAGATTGGGCTGTGCAAGAGCGCTCGTGGGCGGAAGGTGCCCGTGGAGGTGCAGGTTGCAGCGTTTCGAGCGCAGTTGGAGCTCGCGGCCGAGCTGGAGCGGACCTGTGTGATTCATTGTGTGGGCTACTATGGCAAGATGTTGGAGATCCTGCTTGATGTTGGACAAGTGGGTGGACGCCTACCTCCTGTACTTGTAATGCACTCGTACAGCGGCCCACCCGAAATGATGCGGTCGTTCCTGGCGCTTCGAGGCACGAAAGTGTTTTTCTCGTTGAACGCCAAACAGTTGACGGATCCACGGGTGAACAAAGCAGCAGTGTGCTGCAAGGATCTGCCGTTGGAGGCTCTTCTTCTCGAAACGGACGCACCAGACCAAGCGCCTTCCGCTGAGTATGCAGAGAAGGTGTTCAACCACGAAGCTGATGAAGCCCCGTTGCTGCTGCAAACCGACTCGGCTGGTGTAAATGAGCCTGCTATGATTAAGCTTGCACTGCTGGGCGCAGCAGAGATCCGAGGCGTTGCGATTGATGAACTCGCGACCGTAGTTTACCAGAACTGCAAAGCCGCCTTCGGTCTTGAAGATACAAACTAACTGAATTTCACAAGGTATCCCTCGAGAGCCTGCAGCATACTCTTCTCTCTTACTCAGATAGCAGCATAGTCCATGTCGCTGTACAGCAGGGACTGCAGCATCGGGTCAACGTAGGCTACGCAAGAGAAAATAATACATTTCAGTGAGTTTTGACAACTAAAAATGTGCTCAAGCTAGAAGAGGAACGCACCTTCCTCGTATTCAAATTCATATTGAACTGCTGCTGTACGCGCCTTGACCTTGGCAACAAGAAGCACCACGATTGTCGCCCCGCCGACAAGAAGAGCCGTAGTCTGCACAGCGACCAATGCACCTCCATAGGGCAGACCGCCAGGGAAGCCTTCCGTGTGGTGCTCCGACGTCGAGACTTCGATTGGCCTCAGGTCACGCAGCTCTGACTCCACCTGCATTGAGGCAACCTGCTCGCTCTCTAGTGACGCGGGCACCACAACGTCGTCTAGCAGTTCCGTTGCGTTCTCATCAGAGACACCGTNTTCGCGTTCGTCGCTTGTGCCGTGCGACTGCGACTTGTGCAGCTTGGGATCTCTCATGGAGTCTACTCTTTTCATGGGCTAGTAGCAATGGCCTTTGGAACAAAAGGTGCAAGCGCGTCGGGATTGCTGCAACTCACCGTCTCGGGTGGACTCATCGTCACGTACTTCGCCATCCTTTTTCAAGACTTACCAGTGTTATTGACTCAAGCTTTTCATCTCAAGCTAGAGGACGACGAGATGTTGGGGCCGTCGACCAAACTTCGGGTCCTGGCCTGGCTTCTCAGAGATCAAGTCCGGTTCGCAGAACTTCTGGTATGTTGTATCTAGCATCGACCAATTTCATTAGTTGCTGACACGTTTGTTTCTGTCCAGACTGGTGGAGTAGTGATTCCTTTCTGTCTGGCGTTGTCGTCTCACTCCAAGCTGAAATATTCCTGCTTCGTTGTTGCTGGTGCGCTGTTTGTCGCTTGCTTCTTCGTGCTGGTTCATACACCTGAACTCTACAAGCGAGATGTGTCGCTGTTCTCAAAAGGGTTTGCAAGTGACTACCTCACGATGCACGTGGCCGTCTGCCACTCGATAGCGATTCTGGCAACTTCATTCGCGAGTCCACACCACATTTTCCATTCCTTCGACGCACTCCACGGGCGTTCAATCGGCCGCTTTGCCCGCTTGTCGATCGGGTCAACGCTGATTTCAATCTTTTGGGCGCTTGGATTTGGAGTGGGCGGGTATGTTTCGTTCTTGTCGGACACTCGAGCCGACGTACTGCAAAACTACATCAAGTCGGCGGGCGACGTGCCATCGACGACAACTTGGGCGTTCTGGATCCTGATACCGTTCTGCGCCATTGTGGGCATTGCACTCGAGGTATGTGTATAAAACAACAATTGAGGTATGAGATGCTCACGTCAAACTTGCTCTGTTCTGCAGGTCGTCGTATCTCGGCATACGTTTGCCTTTTTCTCACGAACAAGTTATTCGGTGGAGACAGAGAAGACCGACATCCTCTTTTGGTCCCAGCCAGCATCACCACGACAGAAATCTGGATCGCGGAAAAAAGTCAGCAAAGCCAAGCTTGGCGTCCGTTGGAAGAGCAGTCTAGCCACAGCCACTGCAGTGCTAGCGCTCGCCCAGATAGCAATATTCACGCGATATACGATCGCAAAGGCGATGAGTGCTACCGGCGCGATAGGTGGGTTATCACTGTTGTTCATCCTGCCTGCAGCGTGCCACTTCAAACTGACTGTCGGTGACGATGATGAGGATCGAGGAGGCTGGCTGCTCATGAGGCTGCTTCCCACACTTAGTATCGTGACAGGCGTAGCCGGGATTATCTCGTGCGGTGTTGTTGCAGCAGTTCAAGTATTCCCATAACGCGGGTCGGTTGTCAGTGAAAGATCCTTGCTGTCTTCAACACTTGAAGGTTTCTGGGGGTCGTCATGCTCTTTCGATTGCGTCCACGTTGAGGTCTACACTTGAGGGAAGTGGCTGGGCTGGAGATCTACACAAACACGAGCTCACTCACGTTATTAACGTTCGAACTTTTTATCCACACAAAGAGGAATTCAACGCACCTGAAGTCCATCACTTGGCAGGCTGGATCATGGCACTTCTGGTAGAATACGCGTTGCTCAATGTCCACGATGAACATGACGTTGTTGCTCTTGTGTGGTCGTCTAACATTCGCACACCAGCGGTTTCGAGCCATGTGGTAGATGACCATCCACGGATGCGACTGAATCAATGAATCTGCATCCTCGGGCTTCTCTCGCTCGGGCTCGTGACCAGGTAGATTGGCTAGCACCGTGTTGCTCGTCATTAGCATTTGAATAGCGCGGATTTCGCCTTGAACGCCACCTTTGGTGGCCTGTGAGCGAATAAATGCATCCAACGTCGGGTAGGGAGACTTTCGGCACTCAACTGACGAAGTAGTCGAAATATTGGCGCCCGACGCAAAACGCCTTGTGCGCCTTGATGACTCAGGAGATGGTTCGCAGCGGAGAAGACGGCAGCGCTTCTCCATTGCTTCTAGTGACGGGTACGGACAAACTAAAGTCTTCACAAACAACGCTTCGTCCAGCTCCCCTGGTGTAGACGATGGCGTGTTAAGTGGTCGTAATACCGCCTGCTTCTTGAACTTGGACGAGCCCAGTACGCGAAACATGCGGTTTCGAGTGTACACCCCCGTGTCGATAAAGAGCTGCTTTTTGTCAACAGGATCATCCTGGGTCTCCGTATTAACGAGAAACGGGCTGAAGAGCTGATCGGATGTCTCCAAATCGTCATCGCTCGAGACCACCAGGTCGCTAATGAATTCGCGAACAAACTGAAGCCGACAAATACACAGCTTTCAATACCAAATTCCGTACCGATCACGAATTGACGATGACAGCCTTACCGCTCCAGCATGTAGGTTATTCACGAAGAGAGCCCCATCCGGTAGGTGGAACTGTACAAAATAAAAGTTTAATCTCGTTAGAAACAAGGCCAAATGAAGGAAGACTGGTTCACGTACAATGAGATGGCGACTGAATTTCGCGGGTGTTGACGAGTCCAGTTGATAGATATCTCGATGACGCACGCGAACGCCATGCCTGCGCTGCAAAGGAGAAAGTGAGCGGTGAACAGCTTGACATAGAGCTGTCACAAGTTCAACACTTACAAAAAGCTGGAGTTGAAGTAAGGAAATAAGCTGAGCGACAAGGGAATTGCCATCCACTCCAGTGTTGATCGCTCGCTTGAACTCGAGATCAAAGTAAAGCCGACAGGGGACACCTTCACGGATGATTTCGTAGACATGGCGCTGATCTGCGCGCGTTTTCTTGTAGTTTTTCCAGAACTCGGCGAAACTTGCAACAAGAAATCGCCTCTTACCATCACCCGCACTCTCGAAAGAAAAGAAACGGGGCATGCGGTCATTGCAGTCGCCATCATCCCCATGAGAAACCTTCATCCGGCGTCTGAGTGCGGCGATTTGATCTGCGAACTCGAAAGCTTCTTGCTGTCGCGGGAACGACGACGATATAGGAGCTGAACCTTCGAGCTGACACATTAAAGAGTGCGAGACTCGAAACTGCAGCTTCTCGTAGAAGGACTGCCAGCTGCTATCTGACAGTTGGCCCCCCACAGAGCCCGCAGGCGTCGGCTTCATAGCTTTCGCGCCGTAAAAAGCCTTCGCTGACAACGTTTTCCTGCGCTTGACCATCTCACCCAGCTTCATTCCAGCAGAGCGACAGCTCCGTTCTCGCTTGGCAAGACACTCTTTCCCCAAGCTCGAGAGCGGCACTTTGGGAAACGCCGAATGCAAGGCAGCCAGCAGCTCTTCCGCCACCTCCGTGTCGTAAAACGCGCCCTTGTCTTGCTCACTTGCTTGCTGCATTTCACCACGCGAACTCACTTTCAACGCAGCTCGACGTACCCTGCCGAAGAAGTAACCTTGTTGCCTTGTATCGTCCACATCCAACACCGCCAGAACAGTCGACACGAACGGTGACGGACTGGCCAAATCGAGCAGTTCATTGACACGTCAATACGTACCCCATTTCAAGCTTGTTATGCATAAACCCATGGGAACAACACGCACCAGTACATGGAGAAGCACGACAACGCACCAACTGGTAGCAAAATACTCCGAGATGGCTGGAAACGCCCTGGATTCAGACCAATTCCCGGACTTTTGACCAGATAGAGACCTTGTCGCGACGGGCTCAGGACGCTCTCTGAGGAAGTGTTTGCACCACTGTTTACCCAAATCTGGAGACTGAAGGGCACCACATCGAGCTCATGCTGCTCCGCGTCTTCGATCGAGTGCAGGGCGCGCCTAGGGCCCCCGTCCAGACACGACAAGCTTCGCTCTCAAACGCTTGCATAAATTAATATAAATTAAAATATCTGGTGGCGCCATTATTTTTCGACCATTGCTGATTGGTGGAAACTCAGTGGATCTCGAAAGGTCGTCAAGAAAATGGCTACATTTGTGATCTTTCGCGTCAAGATGGAGGCTATCGTGCTGGACAATGGCTCGGGTGTGTTGAAGGCGGGCTTCGCAGGCGAAGATACGCCGCGCACGACGTTCGCAACGTGCACGGGGCGAGTGAAGAACCCCGAATGGTTCGCGTCGCAGGCGCCGAACTGGAAGGCCGAGCTGCGAGACCGCGAGACATTCGTCGGAGCCGAGTGCCAGATGTACCGCGACTTCCTGGAGCTCTCGAACCCCATCAACCGCGGCATTGTGGAGGATTGGGACGCGCTGGAGCGCATGTGGGAGTTCGTGTTCACGCAGGAACTGCGCGTGGATCCGGAGACTGCAGCGCTGCCTGTGCTCTGCATCAGCTCGCCGTCGGGGCCCAAGAAGCAGCAGGAGCGCATGGCGCAGCTCATGTTCGAGTCACAGAAAGTGTGTGGGTTCTACTTCATGCAGCAATGCGTGCTGTCGCTGTTCGCGTCAGGACGCACTCGCGGACTTGTGGTAGAAGTGGGTCACGGATCGAGCCACGCGATCCCCATCTTCGAGGGCTACGCACTTCCGCACGCAGCGCTCCACTACAACGCCGGCGGAATGGACATCAGCCACCGCCTTCATCTGCTACTATCGAAGCGAGGAGTATCGTTTCATTCCTTTCCGCTGCACACGATCGACGAGATCAAAGACTCCACTTGCGCGATGGCAAGCCAGCAAGGCCAGAATCAGCAGGACGAGGCAAGCAAACCCTTCGAGCTCCCTGACGGCACAATTCTGCAAGTTGACCGCCATACCCAAACGATGCCTGCCGAAGTGCTGTTTAAGCCACAGGAGCTGGGCGACGAGCACCCGCTGCGGCCCGACAAAGGTCTTCACGAATGCGCAGCCGCCAGCATCGCCATGTGCGACAAGGATCTACAGGCTGATCTGCTCAACGCTGTTGTGCTTGCTGGGGGCACCACCATGCTCCCTGGCTTCTCACGTCGCTTCCAGGACGAGCTTCAAGCGGTGCTGCAACGCACGGGTGGCAGCAGCAACGTGAACGTCGTGCCCGACCCAGTCGTCCGTGAGCGGGGCTACAACTCGCAGCGCAAGGTCGCGGCCTGGGTCGGTGGCTCCATGTTCGCGTCGCTGGACACGTTCCGCGATATCCACATCACCAAGCAGGAGTGGGAAGAGTATCACGAGGCCATCCTGGACCGTAAATGCTTCTAGCCAACCAACCAACCAAAGCAACACCAGAGAAGAAAAACTCAAAGTACATGGATCAACTGAGTGAGTTGCGCGTGTATTTCGTTCTCAATGTTACAGGGAGGGGAAAATACAATGGCAAAAGCCACAGAAACATGAAACGACCACTGGAAGGGGGGCAGGCAGCAGCTCTTGGAGAAGACTGCAATGACACAAGCTGGAAGCTGACAACCGACTCCGATTCCAGCGTCTCCAACCTCCTTAGCAGCCACAGGGCTGGCGCATCGCGTATTGCATGAAGTGCAGCAGCAGCATGAACATCATGACGACGTTGAGGTTCCAGTCTGCCCAACAACAGGTCAGATTTACACGAACTTGACCATTGGGGCTCGAAGGGCTACGCACCGCCGAACATGTCGTGCTCGGGCTGCTCCGCAGCCTGCAGCTGCTGGTTGGCCGAGTCGGCGTCCGCATTGGCTTGCGCATTGCGGCGCTGCGAGCCCGACACGGAGCACGAGGGGGCTGGCGCGGCATTCTCCATGTTGTCGGTCGGATTGTGGCTGAAGAGTCGGACTGAGAACTGAAGTGTAACTTTTGCACCTTTTGTCAAACAAACACGTACCCCTGACGTAACCCTTTATCAATAATGGAGACACCCAAGCGCACGGGGCGGCCAGTGCATCCGCTCTGGGCGCACTTCCACCGCGGCGAGAAGCGCAACCGGTATCACTACCACGCCTTCTGCTCCTACTGCGTGGCTCGCCACGGTACCGAGCAGGTTCCGCCCACGCGCGGCGTGTCGTCGGATATGCTACGCCACCTCGAGAGCTGCCCCAACTGTCCTCGCAATGTGGTGGAGGCGCTCAAGGAGATCTGCGGACGCAGAGAGCGCGACGCGCACGACAAGAAGCAGGCAGCCGCAGCTGGCAGTAGTAACAACGAGGATACATGCAGTACCGGTCGTCTGGGGGAGGTGGACGACGACCAAGTGCTGTTGCTGAACGCCGTGGCGGCTGCGGCTGCTCAAGCCCAGGCAGCATCAGTGGCTTCAATGGCACAAGCGGAGACGGAGGACAGTCGAGTGGGTGGAAAGAGGACGGCGAGTGAGGCGCTGGCTGTTGCGCAAGAGGTGCGACTCGCTCAGGCTGGCGACGGTGTGGATAGCGACAAGAGGGAGACGTCGAAGACTGGGCAGAACGCTGCTCGAGACGGTACAGGCTTCTTGACGATAACAGCGAAGCGAGGGCGAACGGATAGTGGCAATGCAGCACTGGAGCAGGATCTGACGACGAAGTGGAAGGTGTGTTTGCTGCAAACCGCAGTGGCGGCTGGGATCCCGCTGTCTGCATTTCGGAGGACTGAATTCCAGGAGTTGCTCAAGACAATCAGCCCTGATCGTGTGGACAGCGACTTGTCCATCAGCAGCATCGGTGGTCAACCGTTTCTGGAAGAGACTGCCGCAAAATTGGCCTGCAGTCAACTGGAGCGCGTGAAAGAAGGCATGCTGAATTCCACTATCAAAAGCGGCCTTACGTTGAGCGTGACATGCTGGCAAACACTGGATCTGCAGCAACTGGTGGCGTTCACGCTGATAAATTCGAACGGCGACGCCGCCTGCGTTCGCGTCGAAGACATTAGCGGCCATGTTCAGCAGTACACCTCTACCGACGGCGACAGTGGATCGCCAATGGCATTGTTGCGACCAGCGCAATTGCTCCCGCTTGCACGAGCCATCGAGGACGTTCTGATCGAGCTGAACGAGAAGAGTATCTGCGTCATTGGCATTGTGGCCGACTCAGCCGTGGCGTTGAGCGCAGCTAGGAGAGTATGTAGTAACGACCGCTGGCGGTCCCTTCTGGTTGTTCCCTGCATGTCAACGTTATTGACTTCGCTGGCGGGGAGTGTCCTAACACACGAGGTATTTCACGACGCGGTGGGGCAGCTCGTGGAACTGGCAGCGTATTTCTCCAACCCGCAGTTGCAAGCGTCTCTGCGTGCCATTTCTGGTGAAAATGATGCTCGTATCCCGTTGCCAACAAGGCAGCACTGGTTTTCGATCGTGGGATGCTTGACGAACGCTCTGCACTATAGCGATGCCATAACGGCGGTGTGCTCCAGTCGACAAGAAGGAGGATCCCCATTGGCACCGACGGCTCTTCGTGAACTTGTGCTCGGCAACAACGGCAGCTTCTGGAAAGCAATTCGTGAACTGGCTGAGCTTCTGGCGCCATTACGAGAAGCGTACAGCCTCGTGTTCCAGCCGAAACCACACCTGGGCGAAACTAGCGACAATGGGGATGACTGTGCGACTGCCGTGCATGGAGGACTCACTCTCGCTCACGTCATGTATCAGCTTGGACGGATGAGCCAGCAGTATGCTGAGATCGCAGAGTCCCCTGGGATGTCGACTGGTCACAACAGCGAGGGCAAGTCGGTCGTTGCCGAACGACTACACGAGCATTTGGATGCGATGTGGCGGCGCTACGACCTGCCTGCCATGGTGCTGGCGTTCATGTTCGACTTCCACATGGATACGTCGCGGCTGGATATGAGCAACAGCGCTCTCCAGTGGAAGGCGTTGTCGTCGTACTTCCAGCTTTGCTTCGAGCGCTGGTTCTGCCAGTCAAGTCAGGACCAGGCGGCAAATGGCTCGTCATCCATGGCTCCAATGTCTAGCGACAAGATCAACGAGCTCCTCACGGCGTTCCAGCTCCGCCAGTTCCCGTTTGACGCACAGACGACGAGCGACTACAGCGACGTCTCGTCGTTCTACTCGTTCATCTCGGAGTCGAACCCGGAGATCTGCGCACTTTGCTGCCGCGTGTACGCCGTCGCGTTAGCCTGTGCTGATGTACGTCGCGTGGTGCGAGGGGTCGGCTTCCTGCCTTCTGTGGCGCAGACCACGGAGCGGCCCGAGCAGGTGGAGCTGCTGCTTCACGTGGGCTTCGCCTCGAGCTTGAAGAAGGTGCGACGTCCTGTTGCTAGCACGGACGCTGCCAATGTCCTATCGAATCTGCTCCAGGCCAGTCGCCCGGAAGAACTTCTCTGCTGTCAGGAGGACTGGGAGGCCTTCGCGAGTGACTGGAAGCAGGTGCTGGACCACGAGCTGGCGGTGGACGAGCTGGAGCAGCTGCAGCAGCTCCATGACCACCAGACAGAGACTGAGGACGAGAGGCGATTGTCACTGGACCAGCTCTTCTTCGAGGCGCTGCCACCGTTGCCTGCTGCAGTCGTCGTGGCGCCATCGCCGCACGACCCAGTGACACAAGCCTCAGTAGATCTTTAGGAACTTCCACTTCAACCAGCCGAATATCTACCAATCATATCGTCCGAAGATTTTGCCCAATCACAGCCAATTGTCCGTAATGACTGCGTTCTCTCCCCATTTTCTCGAAAGAGCGGCGACGTCAGCACAAGAGGATCAGCACAAGATCGAGCAGCACAGTCGTCCTTCTAATACTCAGCAACCATGGTAGGGAGAACGCAGTGATTCTACACTGTTCAGGCTGTCCGCACTAACTCGTGGCCCGCAGTTCGGCGGCTTCGGAGGAGACGGAAACCCTTTCGGCGTGCAGTTCAACTTCGGCGACTTCCCGCAGCGGTGCGTGCGACCACCACGATATTCCAGAAGCTTGGATGATAATAAGGTTGCTGTTATTTTGGCGACGAGCAGGTTCGACGAGCACTACCGTGTGTACCCCGTGTCTTTCTGTGACAAGGCGCACCTGGAGGACGGCGACAAGAGTGCGTAGCCAGCCGGCTGGGGGCTCTAAACTGTTGCCAAAAGTGTGGGCTTGGGCTAACGTTGGGGCGCTGCTTTGTATGCTACTGTAGTTCTGCTGCCACCTTCCGCTCTCGAGACGCTGGGTACGAGACTGTTTAGAGTTTTCTTAAAAGATTGAAAAGTGGACGTACTGACGGAAACTTTTTGTTAATGTTACAGCACGTCTGCACATTGAGTATCCGATGCTGTTCAAGGTGACGAACGAGGGCGTGGAGCGCTCGTCGCACTGCGGCGTGCTGGAGTTCAGCGCCCCGGAAGGCACCTGCTACATGCCGTACTGGGTGCGTCGTCGCTGGGTTTTAATCGCTATGGGGTTTCTGGAAATCTAATTTGTTGTGTTTTTTTTACAGATGATGCAAAACCTGTTCGTGAAAGAAGGCGGCATTCTCAACATCCAGAACGTTTCGCTGCCCAAGGCGACGTTTGTCAAGCTGCGTCCGCAGTCGCAGGACTTCCTCGATATCTCCAACCCTCGTGCTGTGTACGTTTTGCGTCGGGCTAATTGATTGATTCGTTAATCTGATGTGTGCAATATGCTTTTTATTTTGCAGATTGGAAGGATCTCTGCGGACGTTTTCGTGCATGACGGTGGGCGACACAATTTGCTTAAAGTACAACAACAAGAACTACATGCTAGATGTGCGCGAAGTGAAGCCCGCGCCCGCCGCCTGCATCATCGAAACCGATTGCGAAGTGGACTTTGAGGCTCCGGCTGACTACGTTCCTCCGGTGCCTCAAGCAGCGGCTGCTCCTCCCGCAGCGCCGTCTGACATTCCCTACGGAGGTAATACTTTGCAATCCTTTGCGTGTATGACCTTACGCGCAACCTAACTCTTGTATTCTTTCATTTCGAAATGCAGGAGTTCCAACGATGAAGGCGGAAGACGTGAAGCCAACGCGTCTTGGCGGCGGCTTTGGCAGTGGGTTGCGACTCAAGAAGGCTGGAGAACAGAGCTCGACTGATGCGGCTGCTCTGCGCGCCGCACGCCTACGCAGATACGAGGCATTCCACGGTACGGGCCAGTCTCTCAGTGGAAAGAAGTCGACGTTCAGCGGCGTTTCGTCTGGTGGCAACACGTTGGGGGGATCGAGCAATGGAGGCTATTCTCTTAACGGCGGAAGCAGCACCAGCAGCTCAACTTCTGATACAAAGCCCAAGACTCAATCGATGGGACACCGTCTCAATGGTGAAGCCGTGAGTCTTGACAGCGAAGAGAAAGACGGCGACGAGGAGATGAAGGACGACGAAGAAAAACCCAAGGGCGTGACTCCGTTCCAGGGCGAAGGCCGACGACTGAGATAAAGGTGCGTCAGGATTGTCGTGTCCATCTGCAAAGCTGAATTCACTCGACGCCTCAAAAGTGGAGTTATCGATGGAATTCCCCCTTTTTGGTAACTTTTGAATGGCGTTGACTGTGAAAGATTTGTACTTACAGCAAACGAGCGTATATCCTTCCAAGTCTTTGTTATGCTTTGGGCTCGCTTCTTCTTGTTAGCTGCTCTCGAAGTAGACTCATCCGGGAGATGATCTTGCGCCGATTAATGGCGTTTGTTGTCGTCTCCAACTGCACTTGGCAGCATGCGAGCGCGCGCTCGAAGTCCTCGCTCGCCACCAAAGCTAGGACGAGGTTGTTCAGGATCGTCCGCTCCCTCTTGGTGTCTTCGATGGCGCGTGTGATATCCAGACAGTGTTGGTAGCAACGCACAGCCTGCTGCGGGTTCTTCTTGTCGAGATAGACGGTGCCCAAGTTGCCCAGCGCGCGAGCCTCCACGACCTGGTCTGCCGTTGCACGAGCCATTTCTTGAGCTAACATGAAACGGAGGAGAGCGTCGTCCAGTCGCTTCTGCTTGTAAAACTCCATGCCGACGTTGAGCTCGTCTAGCGCTGACGTGATCGGGGTTGTCTTGACTGCAGGAGCTGCGGCCGTCCCATCGAATGAGCCGTACACGTCCGAGCTTGGAGCTGGCAGTGGAGCTGCGCGATTCGAAGTCTGTTGGAGCACTTTAGGCGAGGATTGTAGCGCTGTCACGCCAGTCTCGAGTGACAACGAGGCCAAGTTCCCGTAGATATCGGTGTCCGCGGAAGTTTTCTGGTTGTCAGGCCTGGATTTCACGACCACTGGCGGAGGAGGGGGGCCCAGCATTTCTTTCCACTGAGGTTTCTTTTCCTCGAGATCGTTTGCCAGCGACGCGAAGCTGCCGTAGTCGCTAGCAGCAATTGAGTGTGGGCTTGGACTCTTGATAGCCTGAGTAGAGGCTGGAGCTGGTTTCGTTACTGCGATACTTGCAAAGGATCCGTACGCTTCGTTGCCATGGACACGTGGGTGAGTTGGGGAAGCTGCACAAGTTGGCGATCTTGAGAATGAAATGGCGTGCTGAGCCCGTGACGCCAAGTCCCGTGACTCGTGCGAATAGGAAGCCGCTAAAGTCGCAAAACTGGCATACTCGTCTGATACCGGAGGAACTTGACTGCCGCGGAGATGGTTCATCTGGAAAATCTCAGCCGGCGCGATGGCTGGGACTGATGTGGTGGGTTGTGCTTCTTCTTCCGGCTGATGCTGCCCAATAGACGCAAAACTACCGTAGTCTTTGCTTGCGAACGGCTCTGAAGAAGGAGCCATTGCTGAGGTTGAGCTCTTTTCTTGGCTGTAGCTGACTGGGACTGTCTTCGTAGGCTGATGGATTACCGGCGGAGCAAGTGACTCCAGCGTGAAGCTTGCGTAGCTGTCAGACTCTACTGCTCCCTTGTTCTCAGCGTCCCAGTTGAATGACTGCACACCAAGAAACGAGCTCTGCGACGGCGGGGACTGTGAGAACAGCATCGACGGTGGTAGCTCTGGCTTCCCGAAAGATTCGGTACTGAACGCAGAGTACGAGTCGCTCTGCTGATCCTGCATCGCTCTCACGGACGCCAGCTCTTGGTTGCACTTTTTCGAGAAATCGGACGTCACCCCGTACTTGAGCCTGCCGGAGCTGGACTGGATGAAGGCTCCAATGGACGGGTAGGTGCGCTGCCGAACGCTCGCATCTGCGCTTCCACCCCGTCTTACCGACTCCGTAAGCGCATAGCCCGATGCCCCCAGATTCCGCACCAGACAGTTCTTCACCTCACGTCGCCCGGGTGTTCTCGAACTGGGCGAGTGCACTTTGAGGTACGTGAGCGTGAACTTGGTCGGGTGCGACTCGGAGAACCGCACGAGGAAGGCGCCATCACTGCGTTCTCTGGCGGCCAATACAGCCTCCGCCTCCTGCCTCCCGATCTCTCCGTGGAACCAGGACACCAATTCTCGGTTCACGCAGAAACACGCCACCAGCTTGGAAAGACTCGACTCGAGCGGCCCGAAGCGAGCGAGGAACCGGCGGAACTGGCAGTTGTGATACAGTTCAATAGCGAGTTAGCATCGTAGATGTATAGAATTGACTCGCTTTCGCATTGAGTTGAGGGCCCCACCTCTTCTTTTGTCACAAGGTCGCTTTGATGCGCATCGGCGGAGATGCAGAACTGAGTGACAACGCGCAGCTCGTCGCGCGAGAGCTCGGCGGGGAGTGACTGGACGTCGCAGGCACCTAATAATGCCGGGAACAAGGCGGCACGGAAGGAAACTTGGCGCTGCGCGAGCTGCTCGTCCCACCAGCGAAGCCCCGACGCCTCCACTTCGGACTCCATTTCCAATTTTGAGGCGCCAACGGGAATGGAAAAAAAAACAATATTTTAGTTCTGAATTTATTTCGTTTACTGTTGACTGAATTGCTGCTGTGGCGAGCTCGAAGTGTTGACGATCAACTTGCGGGCTATACGTAGATATGCAAGAACTGCCGTGAGCTCATGAAAGCTGCAGCAATGTCAGCAAGGTGAGGGCGGTTGAGGTCTGTGGCTGTTCTACAAGCTACGCCTTTGTTTTTTTTTACCTATTGCGGTCAAAATGAACTGCATGCAGTACTAGTGAAGTTAAGCTGTGCCGCCAATGAAACTTGCAAGGTTGGGTCGGCAGAGCCCAGTAGATCCACGTGCGCTATGATTTTCGGCGAAAACGAGGACAAACTTTGGAGGAAAGTTGCTTAGGCAGCCTTGACTTCGAAACTTGGAAACTGCTCCGGGGATCGTGCTAGAGCAACCGAAGTTAAAAGGACATTATTTGACATTCCACGGTACGAGGAGGATGGATGGCATGGC
>JAABLL010000004.1:0-46882 GCA_012295475.1 Phytophthora gonapodyides | reverse complement strand
GTCGTCGTCATCCTCCACCTTCTCGAACGTCGACTTCTTCTTAAACACTGCAAAGCACCCACATCCCAGCCAATTAGACCCACTTCAAACCTCCGAATTGACCCACTTGCACCCACCCTTCTTGCCATCGCCCTTCTTGGAGGCCACACCGCGGATTGAGCCAATCAGAGGGGACGCGTCATTGTGTGCGGATAATGAGCGCGGGATCTGCGCCCTCAGCACGGCCGACTTGGCGCCAGGAGCGGCGCGACGGCCCAGCGCTATTGATCGCAACGACACAAGAGACACAAAGGACACAGAGGTTAGCGAGATCCACCCAGCAGTGGGTTATTGCATTGCAATGGCGAGACACGCACCGGCGATCGCGGACGCGCACGGACGGAGCCACACGCGCACCATTTAGACTCTGGCTGATCCTCCACCGCTCGCTCGGGGGTTTGCTTCTGTGGTTCACAGCGGAGCTCTTCATGTCAATGTGGCACACACCACAAAATACTGATTGGACAAAAAAGAAAAAAATCGATTTTGAAAAAAAAAAACAAGTTGCAGATTCGATTTTTGATTGACAAACCACCCAACGCTACCAGTAGCAGCAACCAGCACGACGTGCCAAGGCGAATGAAAACAAACTCCCAGCTCCACCCGGTTTGCACTTGGAGCGCGCTCGCCCGCTTGCAAACCCGGCTGTCCGTCATCGAAATGCAACCGCCGTTCATGAAAACCTATTTGCCTGTCACCTTCCTCTCCTGCTGTTCTCCCGCGCGCTGCGCGAGGAGTACTGGGGGCGGGTTGCAATCAGAAGCCCGTGACGCCAGTGGCCCAGCCCCCTTCCAGTTCCGCCACGCCGTCGTCCCTCTCCTTGCTCCCTCAACTGAAATCTCTCCACCAACCTTCTGTCCGCTCCTCTGCGCCCGCTCGGTCCAGCTCGTCCCCACGGGCTGCCGCCGATCCCCTTTGAAAAAAGACGCAACTAGGCCGTTGACGACGGAGCCTTCGACGCTGCCATCGACTCTATTTTCCGCCACTTCTCCTGCTCTTTGTCCTTCACGTCCGCCATCGCTTGCTCCTTCAGCGAGTACTCCTTAGCGCACTGGTCGTAGAGAGCCATGTCATAGTCCATGTAGAGCTTCAACACGTTCTGAAAAAAACAATAAAACAAGGAAAAAGTCAGCTTTTCCGACCGATAACCCCGTCCAGATCAGCCTCCAGCGTACCTGAGCGAGTCCTTCCACCGTCGTGTTCCAGTGGCCGAGCGAGTTTCTATGGAGTGGGCCGTAAATGACGGGCAGGATCAAGTGCGCGTGCTGCTTGCTCAAGCATCCGTTGTTCACGAGGTGCTCGTTGTTCCACAGGAACAGCGAGCGCTCCGAGACCTGGAAGTGCTGGCTGCCGAGCCACTTGGCCAGCCCGTTGAAGAGCGGCTTGTGAATCTGCTGCAGCTGCTCGCTGCCCATGAGCTCCAGGATCTCCTCCAGCTCGTTCAGGAAGATCACTTGCTTGGACGAGCACGACCACGGCCAGAACTTGATGATGCCCTGGATGATGGGCACGGCCGTGTCCGGGTCCTTTTCTACATACTGCGTGATGCAATACGACAGCTGCTGGTGGTACATTGAGACGCACTTGGGCTTGTGCAGCGGCACGAGCGCGCGCACCAGGAACTGCAGGTGCTCGGCCTTCAGCGGCATGGCGAAGCCGTTGATGATGCTGCCGAGGATCTCCAGGAGCTCGCCGACGCCGTTGTGCCGCTCCGTCTCGTACACGAACCTGTAGAAGACGTTGCTGATGGCCTTGCGGATGAACGAGCGGTGCGACATAAACTTGCCGTAGATGCGGTGCAGGATGGTCTTGAGGTAGTCCCGTTCGCGCGGGTCCTCGCTGTCGAACAGGTCGATGACCGACAGGCAGAACTTCTGGTCCACGTACTTCTTGGCCACCTTGGCGTTCACCTCGCCCGACACGATGAAGCGCAGGAAAAACTCGTACACCACTTGAAGATGTGGCCACGAGGCCTCCAGCACGGGCTCGTCCTCCTCCGGGTCGAAGTCCTCCGTCTGCGGGGGCAGCGCGCGGCAGATGTTGACCGTCACCATCGACATAATGTCCGGCATGAGCGTCTCCGTGAAGATCTTCTGGCCGCCGGGGTTGTTCACATAATCTACAAGTTCCAGCAGCGTCTGGCGCTTCAAATCCTTGCCCCTGTCACCCACATACATTGTCAATACACGTGGGTGGAAAAGACCCAAAAGACCCAACATTGCCACTGGAGAAAAAAACTCACCGCTTGTCCGACGTTGGGTCGTCAAAATTGAAGATGACCGAGCACAGCTCGAGCTTCTGCTGGAACAGAGCCTCCCGCCGCTGCAGCGACGTGTCCTTGAGGTGCGGCAGGTCCTTGAGCGCCTGGATCTTCTGGTTGCGCGCCATGAACGAGCGGCGGCGCTCGCGCTTGGGCAGCGACACGTCGGAACGTGCCACTTCGCCCACGGGCGAGCTGGTCGCCATGCCGTTGGGTCCTTTGGGCGCGCCGCCGTCCACGTCCATTCGATCAGGGGAGGTGGCACCCACGTGCTCTCCGTTGTTGCTAAGCTTCCGTTTCACCGTTTGCAGCATCCCCTTCATTGCTTAGGTGCCGGGCCCAGTGTGTTCGTCTACAGGGGGGGGTGCTGTCAATCACCCAATCTCCCAAAGCGGCAAACGAATCAGGTCAAGTCCGCGTCAAAATGTCTGAAGGGAGGAAACCAAAAGCGAAAGTGAGCATGAGAGTTGTTGCAGTGGCATTGCCAAGTGGCAAAATGTTTGCCACTTTTTGCCACGCTTGCCGGCAAACTGACTTGGCCACTTCGGTGTTGCCACGAAGGACTGCGGGCGAGGCGAAACCCCGACCTGGAAGTGGCGAAGAGACGCCAACGAGACGCAGTGGACAGGCAGGACACGTACGCTGAGAGGTGGGGCGAGCACTCGGGCCTCCAGTGGCTGCGTGGGGGCTCCTTGGCGAGTGCGTGCTTCTGGCCGTCCGCTGGCTTCCCGTGCGGCCTCAGTCGCGTTTTCTTCTTCCTTTTCCTCCCCCCTTTCCCCCGTCTCCACTCCTGTGGGTATGTGTTTTGGAAGGTTTACCTGGAGTGGGTATGCGCTTTGGAAGGTCCACTCCTGTAAACCTGCAAAGACGCATACCGATACTCCTGCGACCGACCGGGCTGAACCCGGGTTCGCTCGGGACGGGGGCCTGTCGGCAGATAACGGCTGCTGCACCCGAACGCGGCAACTGAAAACTGGCCGGCTGCAATATCGTGTTTTGGTACGCCATCTGGTATTTAGGTGCAAATTAGCCTAAACCGCGCATATGCGGGGCTTGTTTTAGACGACAAAGCAGATGGAGCCTGAGCTGACGAGACGCTGCCGGCGCAACGTTGGCGTGGCCGAATTCGTGGCTGCCGATGCAACGAGCTCCAACGTGATTAGGACTGGCAATGGCCACGGAGCTGCGCGGGGCAACGCGGCGTCGGACGGGAAGGTGCCTCTTTTCCGCGGCGTCGTGGAGCTCCTGTACGCGCGCAACGCCTGGCTGGCAGCGCGCGTGGACATTTGGGCGAGCCGAGGCAACTGCTTTCGCCAAGGTAGCTGACAAAAATGCAACTCGATGAAGTCAACTTGCCTTTTGCCTTTTTCGCTTGACCAGCTTTGCGTGTGCTGTCAAAACACATTTGCAGTCAAGTGCTCGAGTGTGTATCTGCAAGCTGAAGCAGAGGAAATGGAGTTGCCAGTGACAAACGGCAAGGCAATGCGCGCAATGCAAAAAGTCAAGCCACTCGGACTGCTTGCGGCGACAAATGGGGATGAGCCGCCGGCATTGACTGGTGACGAGTTAACTGGTGTGCTGGAGGAAGTGGCAAAGCAACTTGTCAAAAGTTTTCAGGAAGTGCAAGTGCAGGTTCGTTTGTCAATTGAGTTGCAAAAAACAACAGCGGTAAAATTAGTTTTCACTTATTACCAAAGGAAACATTTGTTGTTGTTGTACATGTAGGCGTTGCAAGCTGCGACGTCGCAGCGCGCCAAGTTCGAGTACGAGATGTTGCAGCACCATCCTGGGCTGGAAGTTTTGGTGCTGCATAGTGAAAGTGCCGGTCAATATGTGCTTTTTGCATTGCCGTTGCTCGGGGAGAAGCCCCAATGGGATCCGAAGATTTCGGTGGAAGCGGAAGACCCGGAAGCTGTGTATATCCCGGACGGCTTCATGACGCCGAACTTCGCCGGCGCAACAGACAGCCTGGCGATATTTATCGGGTATCCTATGGAGGAAGACGATGCCAGTAAGCGTGACAGTGCGTGGCCGCTGCAAATTGAATGGCCGGCTAGAATGTTGCTATCGAGTCAAGTGACACAAACCCCGCCGTCGAGCAAAGGACAGTCCTCCATTGAGCTGATCAGTTCTTGCGAGCAGGTATAATGCGCTGGCTCACGCCACGATGAAAGTGTGCTTTGGTGATACTAACTTGAAGGGGTTGTATAGATGTTCTTGCAGCAGTGGAGAAGGCGCAAGGAATTCATCGCCGCGCTTCGCCTGCACGTTATAGGTAAGGCAGTGCTTTCATGCCACTTTTGGAAGCTCCAGCTCACGGTCCTTGTTCCTGTGGACTGCAGTGCTAGAGTACGATGCTGTGGACTTCTCGCAGGTCTTTTTCATGCTGCAGGAGCAGCTGGACGAACAAGCGCCGCTGCGGATCCTCGTCTTGCGGCTGCAGTTTACCGCTGCGTTCTTCCTCACGAGCTGCATGAGCGACTTGCAAGTGACGCTACTCGATGGTGAAGCGGGTGCGGATCCTGTTGTTGTCGCGCTGTCTGCCAGTCCCGATCCTGTGTCGGATAGTCAAGACAGCGTTGCTCGGTTCCTCGGAGCTACGCGGACGAGTCTGCTTCGGCACTTTTACGGAGAATGACTGGGGAGCAGCACCTAAATCGACCGTGGAGCTATCGAGATGAAGATAAGCCGCAAGATCGCTGGTCCTGCAATCAGCCGTCGCGGATTACGAAGGCCTTGACCTTGCCGTTGCCGAGTTGAAGCCCTCGTCTACTTTGCACAAAGCTCAGCTCACCACGCTTTGCATCTGGACGTCGTCCCGACAACGTTGACAACAGCATCATGCTTGATCATATAGAAGTAGCCACACACCTCGGTCTGGGACTATCGGCCACCTCTTTCCATTCGCTCGCTCCTTTTCCATCGCCTGCCATTCTAATCGAGCGGACACCACACCGTGCACAGGGCTGCTTAGTCAGCCAAGCGGCTCTATTCGTCTGCAGACCGTCACCTTCAACCTCCAGCCATATCTATGCACGAATGCCACGCATTCACGCGTCACCGCTGCAATGCTTACCAGCTTCCTGCTCTTGGCAGCGGAGGAAGCCACCGTTTCTCACTTTGCAACTCCGCGTCTCCTCGTCAAGCCCCACCAACCGTCGATCTCCATGCGCGAAGCCGTTCTCACGCCCGAAGACGAGCAGTTCCTGTCCCTGCTGGAAGCTCGACGAGACCAGCACTTCCTCACTGCGCCGCTGCTTTCAGGCTTTCGCGTGTTGGCACTTTTGTCGTACGAAGACCTGGACGGCCAGACCGCCGACAAGTTCGTGATCGGCGCCAACGCCGAATGTGCCAACGTCGGCGGTGCCACTTGCGCCGAGCGAGCCGCCATGGCGCAACTGCAATTGCTGCCAGTGCGTCGGGTTCGCAGCATCTACATCGTGTCGGACTCTCCGCAGTGTTTAACCCCTGGTACTTTGTGTCGGGAGTTCCTGCTGTCAAGTCCGCTGATCAACGCAGACACGCCGTTCGTGTCTCGAGCCAAGAAGTGCAGACCGTGCGTCACCACGCTGGCCGAGCTGTACCCGTTCCCGTCCCTGTACGACCGTCTCCCTCGGTCTCAAGTGTTGCCCTTCGCCAGGGAGTTCTGCTCGCACTTCACGGCCGACCTGCAGCCTCAAGAAGGCGAGGAGCTCTCCCCTTTCGTCAAGTTGCAGTTGTCGCGGATGACGCCCGAGGAGCAGGACGTGTATCTGAAAGCTCTGCTTGCCACGGAAAAAGACGCTCGCGACGACCTGTTCCCATTGAGATACGCTGCCGGCACCAAGTTCTCGGACGGAGAGGTGCGCGTCACGTGGCAGCACAAGACTCTCGAGTACGGTAGCTCACTGGACGCCGTGTCCAAGCTCATCCCGTTCGTCGAGGATAAACAGCATCTTGGCGGCAAGAAGCAGCACAACCCAGTAACCCCTCGGTTCTTGATGCAGGTGGACCAGTTCGGCATCCTCCACGCGCCGTTTGCACGCGCACGAGCCTATTTCTTCGAGTTCGGCTTCCTAGAACTGCCCGTGTTGGTTCACGACCGAGCGGGGCAACTTCATCGCGTTCCTATTGGCACACTCGTGGCTGAATCGCCGGACTGCATCGCTGCTTCCACGGTCACGATGGAGTAAAGGCAGCTATTCACTGGGTGGATTGGCCTCACTGTCGGTATTGATGGAGCTGACGCTGCTACTGCGCGTGCTTAAGCCTCGAATCGCCTTCATGCGAGACTGGATAAGCGCTCGCATGAGCTGGAGCTGCTCAGCCGAAGCTTGTCGGAACTACAGGTTAAATACATTAGTTTTTTTCTAGTAAAAAAACACGAAAAATAAAATACAAAACGACTTACCAGTGCAGGAAGCAGTTCACGGAGGCTGATGGTGCCGCTAGCGTCGCGGTCGATGGCGTGGAAGAGGTTCTCGAGGCTCGTGGCGCTGTTCTTCTCGCTGGATCCATCCAAGCCGCCGAACTTGACTAACTGCGTCCACTCCAGCTGGTTTAAATCACACGAACCGTCCTCATCGACTCGAGCGAGGCCGATGGCGAGTTGTTCGACCTGCTTCACAGTGTAATGCGGTCCGAACGGGTTCTTCCCTGGCACAAGGGACAACGTCGACGCCTTCCGACGTAAGGTTGACGATGGGGAGCCTGGTACATGAGCTTCTGGTTGCTCTTTCGGCGCCTTGGTCTTGGGCTTCATAAGCATCACGTTGGCCACGATCTTCTGGCAAAGCTTGAGTTTACGCTCGATATTGCCATTGCGAGGCACGTGTTCTGGGCTGGATGGAGTCGCTGACGGTTGTAGCATTGGAGCGGACGCACTGGAACTCAAGGTTTCCGGGATTTGTGCCAGTTCATCGAATTCGTGGCCCGCTCTCGACTGCGTCAGCCTCGGTAGCGATACATTTCGCGCTAGAACCACAACGCTGGCGTTCATTTGGATGTCCAGGCCCGTCGAGTGCTTCGATGGGCGTTGCAGTCGCTTCTTTGGCGTCGATTTGAAAGCTTTGGGGGTCGGAGACGCCGCGTCTTGCAGCTTATCGCGCAAGAACTGCGACGGCTCGACGTCTAGCGCTTTCAAAGTACCGATGGATGCTGTGGCGTTGGAGGCAGCGCGACGCTCGAGCTCCAGAGGATAGTTAAGCAGCGTCCGCGATCCTACGGACGATAGTTCTGGCGCTGGCGGGCCGCTGTTCATCATGGCACGAACTTTGGCTTTCGCTTTGGCACGAGCCCGAGCCATTTCCTCCGGCGAAGAGAACAACGGCGCAAGCGTTGCGACTCGTTTCTTCTTGTCTGCAACGTCCACTAGCAACGCGTTCGAGTTCTTGGCGATGCAACGGAGATGCTGAGCTTCCTCGGGTCCGAACAGGCCGTGGTGCATCCCCGACGTCACGGAGGAGACGGAGAACGGCACTTGCATCAGCAGAGCGTTGGCTGCGCTGATCAGCGCCGCAGAAGCGTCCGGAAACGGCGAATCGGCCGAGGTTTGCGCTCCTGGAGGCAACGTAGACGGAGATTCGGGCTCCAACAGCGACGACGGAGTGCTGAGAGCAGTGTCGGGGTCTTCCAACTCGCTTTGACGTCGCACGTGGCCCCTGCGCTGTCGACTCTGCTCCTTCTTGAGTCGTCGCTGGTGTTTCGCGATCACCTCGCGGGCGATCCGCTCGAAAAGCCCCTTATCGTCGCCTTCGTCGGTGTGATCCCGGCGAACGAACTTCCACGCCGAAGCTGCCGCTGCTGTCTGCTCTCCGGTTGTCAAGATGTGGCCTACACAGGTTGGTGTACTATCCCAGATCTTCACGACTCCATCCGTGCCTAACGACAGCAACTCACCTGGCCAAGGCACGCTTTGTATCGACAGCACACCGGCCAGATGCGCCATCCAGGACTTGGTGGACGGGACTTCTACCAGCGTTGCTCCTGACGACCGCCGACTTGCTATTCCTCCTCCAAGTACCTCGATCACACCAGCTTTTGAGTCCGAAGAGCGGCGTCGGAGGATCGCAGAGCGTCTTGTAGATTGACCTTCAGACTGAGTTTTGCCAGTGAGAGAGCGAAAGTCCCACGCGAAGACTTGACCGGCTTCAACGCCAACGTACAGCATCGCAGTGTGCGAAGCGGAATGTGCGTCCTGAGCGCTGCTGGAAGAGCAGATCGAGGTGATCCCGTCGTAGTCAGCTTTGCCCGGTCGTGCAGGGGCGGATTCGTGCAGTACGAGTTTCATAAGCGGTGGCGCTGTGCTGGTTCGAACGCCAACTGTCGGCCAAACGAAGACTGTGCCGCCCACGTCGCCCGAAACGAGCAGTCCAGGCGCCTCAGAGGGGAAATGAAGCGCTCGAACCTCGCGGCTGTGGCCACTGACACAGCGGAATAGTAACGTAATGCGGCGAAGGTCGTACACGTGCACTTCTCCGGTATCGTCGGCGGTAGCGATGAACCGCGTCGTTACTGGACTCGTCGTAGCAGGCGGCGGAGAGCACGTGCAGCAAGTGATGCTTGAATTGTGGGCCCTTTCCACGGAGTGCAGAATCTCCAGCTCCGACTCCCCTGGTGGCGAATCCAAGACGCAGATCATGCGGTCGTCGCCCGTCGAAACCAAACACTGGTCATTCATCCAAGCAACAGTTAGCGAAGTTCTTCCAAGGAGCCCACTATTTGCTTACATTGGCATGCGAGCAGAAGACAAGAGAGGTGACGATCCCGTCATGCACCATCAGTTTCTACAAACAGCAAACGCATCTCGCAAGGTTAGACACTTTTTTTTCCGGATAACAACATGATAATTAACCTACATAGAGCAATGCCCCAGTCACCGGGTTGTACAGTCGAATGGCACCATCCTGTTGCACAACTTGTTGTAAAAAACGAAAAAGAAGTGTTTAAAACACACCGTTTAACTCGTACGTACGCTCGTTGCGATGTAGAGTTTGCGCTGGCGAGGGCTATCGAACGCGATCGCGCAGATATCTGCGTCTCGGACGGCCACGGGCTCCTCAATTTTCGCTCCAGAGTTCCCGTTCCACACGGTGATGCGGTTCTCCACGACACCGACAAACGTATTGGCCACGGTGTTAAACACAACGCAGCGCGTGGGCGACATGCCGGGCGTATCGTCGGCTGCGTCGTCCGGTGAGCCCACGGACTGCATGAACGCACTAAAGCGGTACAAACGCAGATTTCCCGTGATGATATCGCACGCTGGACTCTCTTGGGTGGCGTGTGCCCCGGGTTCATGATGCGGTTCATGCTGCTTCTCCGATGGGCCGCCAGCTCCACTTGACGAGATCATAAACGTCCGGAAGCGACAGAGATTCGGCGTGTGTAGCTCGAAAGTCTGCAACATGATCGCTAAGTGGTTCCCAGTCAAGCCCTTGGCGCAGCGTGTGATGTCCCAGAGCTTAAAGTGGCCGCTTTGATCCCCTGTCACGGCAAGACAGAGGCCCGTACTGGAGGTGGACACGAACTTGGCCCCCATCAAGCAGTGGTGATGGCCGCCCAACTTCGTCTTCAGCGTTCTGCCAGGGATCCCCCAGCAGTAAGCTTGATACTCGAACCCGGAGCTCAGAAGCAGCGTGTGAGCCGAGTCGAGCGTCAAAACGGCCTGTTGATGGCCTCGCAGTACGAACGCCACAGTCAAGACCGCTGACGGACCGCCGACAGCCGCGTTCACACCGGCCACGGTCTCCCAGATCGTGATCGTGTGGTCAAAAGATGCCGTGGCGACGTACGGAGTGTCGGGTAAGTCTAGACACGCTGCTAGCCGCTCCGTATGATGTCGGGGTAGTAACATCGGCGGAGGTGGCGGGGCTGCACCCGCGTGCATTGGCACTTCAAGGTCCCAGAGCTGCACTTGCTCGGTGGCTCCGCCGGCAACGAACAGCCGTCGGAGCGGAGGAGGACACCACTTCACAAACAGCGCAGGGAATCGGCCAGTGAGTTTCCCGTTGAAGACGTACGAGCCGACGGTGGCGTCGATGATGGACCAGAGCGAAATGCACAAGTCGCTACTGGCCACTGCCAAGGCGTTTCGAGACGGCACGTGCTCGGCGTCCAGCACTTCCAGAGAGTCCAACACGTCTTGCTGTTTCTCCCCCGCTTTCTTTTCCGCCGCCAACTTCTCGCTGCAGTTGAGTTCGTGCAGGAAATTCATGTCGAGATCGAAAATCTTCGAGTTTTCAACAAGAAAATACCCAAAATCGTGGGTGAAATAGTAAAAATACACCAAAGAAAACTTGACTTTTACGTACCAGTATCCGTGGCGACTTGTGCTCGATCACCGCGAGTCGCTTGAGTTGCTGGAACGTCTTCAACTTACTCACTTGGTACGGAAATGTCCTGTAGGATCAAGTGTTTAAAACTTTAAAGTTAGGAATTTGTTGCTGCCAGGCAAGTTATCAACGCACCGAGTTGCAGTTCCACTGCTCAGAGGCTCTTGACGATAGACGACCATGTTGCGTGGCGGAGCGTCGTCGGGATCTCCGTTGGTTTGGCCTTGCTCGTGGTCATTCTCATCGTGAGGCATCCTCGTAGCCACCAGCCCCAACGCTATGCAGAACGACGTGAACTCTTCCCAATCCACAGCCGCGTCGCCATTGATATCGATCTGCTCGAACATCTCAAACAGAGTAGCAACCAGAGTCGTAACCCGGCTACAATGCAGCAGCATTTCCGGCCGTGTTCGCAGCAATTCCCAGAGCAACAGCCGCGTGAAGTCAACTTTGGGGAGGCCGCCTTCGGGGAAATGACGCTCGATACCGAGAAACTCGTTGCAACTTAGAGCCGCGCAGATTCCAGCGACGCTCGAGAGCGGATTCCGATTGGGGATCTTGATGTCTGGCATGAGGTCCAAGAGGAAGATCTGCATGGCTTCGACCAGCGAGGCCGTCACGGCGCTGCGTATGACCACGTTGCTTCGCTCGTCCGTGGCCGCGTGGAAAGCCCAGTCGTGGTGGTCGCCGTGGCGTCGGAAGAACTTACACAGTACAACCACATTCGGCTGTTTGCCGAGCTGTTTTCGCAGAGCTTTGGGGTCGTGAGAGACGCCCAGAACGCGAGTTCGTTCGCCTGCGGTGGTGAACACGAACCGCTTGCCGCCAGCTGCGAGCGCTTGCGCCTCGGCTTCGGCCTGGGAGTTGTCGACAGCGTGGAGATCGCAAGTGAGCGAGAACGCGTTGAGCTGCGGAGACCGAGCGATTTCGTCCTCGGCGTACGTGATGAGGCAGCCCACGACTTCGACGTACGGATGCACCTTGGCCACGGAGAAGCGGATCACCTCGCGCTCGTCCGCCTCCGTGGACTTGGCCCGCGTGGCTCGGAAATTGTCCTCGCCGAAGTACGAGACGCTTTGACTGCTACTGGCGTGGCGAGTCCCTGCTGAGGTGTCTGCCACTTTCGCACCACGCACGACTTGCAACACGTCGCCCTGTGCGTTGAAGAGTAAGAAGACGAGCTCGACGATCCACGGCACGTTGGCGTCTTCCTCTCGTCGAAGTCTCTGCAATGAGCAAAGGAGCGTCACGTCTTAGCATGCGGCTGGGATGGGAATACAAACTTGAGATCGTACGAATACGACGTGGGGCTGCGACGCTGGCAATGGCGTCACATCTTCGTCTTTCAACGCGTCGTATTCGTGAGCAGCGGCCACCGCATTGGCCTCCGCGTCCATCGCAGTCAGCAAGCTCCTTTGGCTCGTGAACGGGCACCAACTCCGTTGTCAGTTTTCCCCGCCTCTTCAAAGACGACCATGGTGCTGCGTGAAGAAGACTCGGACGAGATCCTTCGTCGGCTCTTTCGACGTTGCAATGGGCGCACGAGGGAACCAGGAGCTCACACTCCAGCAGCCAAAGGACGACGCCAAGGGAACGAAGGCCAGACGCTGGCGGTGACCAACCTTCACGAATTGGCTCGTGAAGTAGCAGAAACAGAGAAAGCTGTCCACCCTCCGTCCAGCAAGATGGCACCGTCTTTGACTGGTAGCCAAGCGCTGCAGTCCCCGGCATGGGACGAACTGGAAGAGCTTTTTCGTGAGCTTCATGATCTGTACGATCGGAGTGAAAAAGTCACGCTTAGCTTGCGAGAACAAGAGTACGCTGGCTTGCTCACTCAAGCTGCTGTGCGAGCTCTAGCGCACGCTTGCTTGAGTAGTGAAAGCGGAGATCTGGATACGTCGGGGGTGAGGGTGAAGCTGCTGGAAGTAGCAGTTCGCCCGACAGCTCCGTGGCGATACCTCGCGTTCACCTTGTTCCTCAACGTTAGTGTTACTTCACTGACCGCAGCTCTCTCGACGTCGACACAAGAGGAATCGTCGCTCGCTCAGGCGCAGCAATTGGAGGCGAATCTGTTCAAGCTGCTCCGAGAAATGCTCGGCAAGGCTGTGGTGGTGTCCACGGCGTCTCTGACTGCCGAGTCGGTGTCCAAATTTCACGATCCGTTGACTGGTTTTGACTGGGTTGATCAAGCTGTCGGGTGTCTGGAGTTCTTCGTCAAGAAAGCGGACGGAAGCTACGCGTCGGAGCGATTGAGAACGGTGGATGAACACACGCTCTTGTTTCTGGTAGCGGAAGCGAGTAACCGAGGCACTTGCGGCTCTGAACTGCAGCAGAAAGCGATGGAGCTCGTGGTGGCGACGATGTACGCGTTCAAACTCGTTCCAGCGGGGAAGTTGGTCGGCCCAGAGTGGCAGCAGCCCACGAAAGACCACACGGTGTGGAACTGCGGTCTTCCAGTGGCAGCAGTCGAGCAGTACGTGAGTCTGGACCTGCTGCTCTACCACTTCTACAACTCGCCCGTCGCGCGAATGCAACGCCTGGCTTGTATGGTTCTCGTGGACATTGTCTGTGAGCAGCTTCGACGCACAGGAAGCCGCGAAGGCATCAGTACCGCGGGTTTGGATCAAATCTGGCGCACATTCGTCGCGTGGGAAGACCCGTCCGCAGGGATGAGGCAGGCGCTGCTATCGCCGTACGTTTCCAGCGCCCGAGTCGTCAAGCAGTTGGCGCCGAGCTGCTCTTTCGTCTCAGAGAAACACCTGAACGCGTTCGTTAACCAGTTCCGGCTGCTGACTCAAGTGGATGCGTACTTTGGAGTGAATCCAAGCCTCGACAAAGCGATCAAGACGGCCAAGAACCACAGCAGCGAAGGCATCTCGGGCGAGCTGCTCGATCAAGTTTCAAAGCAATTACAGTCGATTCGAGCAGTGGAGCGCTTTCGAGGGGAACGGTGGCTCGCCGAGCTGCTTACTTGCGGCCAGGACGATGACACGTTCTCGTCGTACGACAGCAAGGCAACCACCGCAGCAGGGTCGGTTCGTAAACACGCTGAGGTGGTTCTGGTTCGCCCGAAACGTGAGTCGGCGACGGAAAAGACTCCTGCTGGAGAGGAGCTGGAAGAAACGTTCTGCTTCGACGAAGGTGGAGAGATCAGTATTGCTGCGCAAGCTCGATTCTGGGAGCTTGCGTCCCCAGCAAACCCAGTGGGACTTCGTGCGTCGTTTTCGAGGGTGTTGGCGCTGTTTGTGCGACGTAAACTACAGCTGAGTGTGAGTATTACTTTCGTTTCGATTGGTAATTTACGTGGTAGGCTGATGAAATGTTTTCTGTGGTGGTTTGTATGCAGTCGGGAAAGCCCGACGCGTCGACGATTGAAGAGATCAACGCGTGCTTACGTGTCCTTCTGGACCACAAGGAGACCGAACCGGCAGTGCTCATTCCCGTCATGTTGCTCATCCTGGACATCAGCCAGTGTGAGCTCTCTTACGTCGACAAGAGATGGCAGACAGCGTCCTCCTCATCGGACAATCAAGTTGAAGAACTGTGTAGCCGTGTTGCTTGGTCGGACTCGCTAGCGTCACGAGTGCTGAATGGGGAAGTCGCTCTGGACAAATCTCTCCTTCGGCAGTTTGACGCCGAGTTTTTCCTTCACGTCTTGAAGGTGCTCCACCAGTGCTCGGAAGGTCATCCATCCTTTGAGTGCCGCAGCGTTTGCTGCGGAGTGGACGAGTCGTTGACTGGAGATATCGCAGCTTGCACTGCGCTTCTTCTCACGAACATCCTGTCGGACGATGACACCGCTCTTGGCCAGGTGGGAGGGCTGGCAGCGCTGATGCCGTTCCTCCAAGCGTGTGATACACGCGTTGCAGTGTAAGTGGGAACCTCCATCTCTATCGTTGTGGGGTCTTTTTGAGACTGGTGCTGACAAAATGTACTTGCCAGATTCATGGCCAAACTCATCTGCGAATTGGTGAGGCAGGAAGATGAAGGACAGTATGCTGCCTTCCTCCGCGAGCTTTACGTCGCTTGCGTCGAGGCAGACGACGAGAGCGCACTTTACAACTCCTACCTCCACACGCAGACGCTGCTCGACAACCTAGAGGCAGCGTAGAGCACGTTGAAGTGGACGCCTTCCAAATGACCAAGTCTCCAACGTGTCTTCCAAGAAGTCTTTTTGGAAGTCAAAATGAGAGCAAACCGGGAGTCAACGTCAAAATTAGGAGCAACGAGGAATGGATGGTCACAAACGCTCTCGCCGTCCAAGCACCACGTCGTCAGTTGCCTTTTGCCTCGCTTCGGAGAGCAAGTGAATCGCTTGCGAGGGTTCTTCCTACATTTTATGACAGCCGACTTGAACTTGATGCCTCTTGCTCCTTCTTCGAAGGAGACCCTGGTTGGGTGTCGAGTTCTGCCGAGGAGTGCTCGCCTTGGTGTCTTGGTGGGCTTGTGGTTGCTGAAAAGCGGCCCTGTGCCGAGATCCTGGGCATTGAGGGGAGCGCCTCGGGCTGTGTCGGCAGATAGCGAAGTCCTGGAGCTACTGTGTGGAGTTCTTGCTGCAATTTGCTCGGACCATGAAACGCTCCAGACATTCATCACTCAATGCATCGATGCACGTCTAAACCTATGTTTTCTATCTACGCAGTGGCCGACAAGCAGTCGAGACTTCTGCTTTCTGTCTCTTTTGAGAGGGAAGGCCTCGACTGGTGAAGTGGAGAGTGCTCCCGGGTCGAAGCTCTTCCGTCGCTGGGTGTTCCCAGCCCTGCGGTGACGCTGTTGCGGGAGGCTAACCTGGAGCGGGGGAGAGTCCCTTGGGATGTCGGCAGATAGCAAACCACTGGAGCTATACGAGTCCTTGCTGCAATTAGTCTGAACCATGAACATGGCCTCCAGACATCCTTGTGTTCAACGTAAGACATCCTAGTAGTAGTAGCAAAGACCGAGGAGTTCTAACGAAGATAACGACATCTAAAGCCAACCTGAACTTCACATCATGTTGACATTACGGGAGCTGGTTGAACGGGTCTGCGCTCTTGGGGTTCATGCTCTGCTGCGCTTGTGTCGGCTGCACCATGGCCGCGCCACCTTGAGCGAATTGCTGCTGCTGCATCATCTGCATGTTCATCATCTGAGGCTGCGCCATCATGCCCATCTGCGGCTGCATCATCATCTGAGGCTGCATCTGCTGTCCCTGCATGGGCATTTGCTGCATCTGCGGGTACATTGGCTGCTGCATTCCCATTGCCCCGTCCGTGATCTGGAGCTGGTTCATGTTCAGCTGCATCATGTTGTGCTGCTGCATCTGCTGCCCCTGCATCGGCATCGGCATCGGCATGGCCATCACGGGCGTCGGCTGGTCCGCTCCACGAGCCTTCTGCAGGTCGTTCAGTGTCCGCTTCTCCTCCGGGTTCGCCGACAGCGACTTCTTCTTCTCGCTCACCAGAGAGTCGAAGTCCACGAGGTTGTTCTCGGGCAGGAGGTTCGTTCGGAATGTTTCTCCTGCTGGCTGTTGGGGCTGCGACTGCGCCTCGCTGGACGCCGTCGCTGGGGCGCTGCCGTCGAAAATCGATGGCTGCGTCGGGACTGGCGCCTGGACGGAGGCGGCGAAGCTCAGACCGGCAAGATCCTGCAGGGGGTTGAGACTCTGCGGCGCGTCGAAGATCGACGGCTGCGGCTGCTGAGGTGCAGCGGTAGGCTGCACTGCCGGTTGGACGTCCAGGTCCACTCCAAGCAGGTCCACACTCGCGCTGGCCGCAGCGGCAGCAGCCTTCTTGCTGCCACGCTTCTTCGCCTTGCGGGCGTTCTCCTTGTCAGACGCCGACTCGTCGTCCGTAGACGCGACTGACTGCCTGCGCGATTTCTTCTTGGCCTTTTCCTTCTTGCTCTTCTTGGCCTTGGCCTTCTTGGGCGTCTTCTCCTCCTCTGCAGGCGGAGGCGGGAGCTTCGCCGGGTCGAACGAGTACGAGTAATCCTTGGCCGCCTTCTTCTTGTCTCCTTCGTCGCTGTCACTCTCCTCCGAGTAGAAGCCGCTGTGCTTCTTGGCTTTGCTCTTCTTCTTGGCCTTCCCCTTGTGGCGCCGTTCGTCGGGCGACTCCGTCTCCGACGACTCGGAGATCGACAGCTCTTCCTCGCTTTCGCTCTCACTGTCGCTCTCGCTGTCACTCTGCTGCTTCTTCTTGCTCTTCCTGCTCTTCTTGCTCTTCTTGGCTTCGATCTTCTTCTTTGCGTGGCGACTCTTGCCATGGTGGTGGCGGTCCGAAGAGCTCACATCCTTTGGCTCGTAGCCCCCATACGGCTTGGGCGCAGAGCCACCCCCATACCCGCCGCTATACTCCGAGTAGGCCTTGGGTCTCTCGGTGGCAAAGTCGTTCTGGTAGCCTCCCCCACTGTAGCTTGACGGCGCGTTCCCCCCACCCGCATAGGACGATGAGGAGCTGCGGATATCGGCCATCCAGTTGGCACGCCCATCATTCCTCGGAATCTGCTGTGCATATTGGTCCGGGATGGCGTCGGCGTTGGGTCCGCGCGCCAGTTTGCCGCCGTATTCGATGACTTTACCGCCCAACCATTGGCCACTTTCGAGGATCTTGCTCTTCCAGTCGCCGGCGCCGGCGCTGGCAGCCGCTCCGCCGCTGTACGAGTTGCCGCCCTGGGCGTACGGGGAGCCGAAGCGGTTGCGGTCGTGGAAGTTGCCGCTGGACGAGAAGCTCGAGCCCTCGACGGACTTCTGCATCCACATGACGGCGCGAGGCGGCTTGGAGTGAGCTCTTGGTGATCAGAAGGCGAAATGGTCCTTCCGTCTAGATTTTTGAGACCTCTCCCCGCATCTGATTAGAAAAACAACCAATCACGACGGCGGACTATTCGTTGTGGCCAATCGCTGCGATAGCTGTGCATTTGTGTCATTATGTGGGCCACATCGCGCCATCGGGACTGGCTGAAATCCTGTTTGGTGCCGCATAGAAAGGGCGCCATACACAATTACCACTATCCCAGCGATTGGTTAAAATTGGTTTTGACCAATGAAAAGAAAGCGCGGGAATTTCAATAATTATTTTTTTGGTGCAGGTGCTCGACTTGCCACTTGCTGCTGCACTTACTAGAAGCCATGGAGAGCTGGATGGAGGGCGAGGACGCGGCGGAAGAGGAGCTGCGCCTGCTGGAGGCCCTGGCCGGCGTGTCCACCGCCATGCAGCAGGTTGGGAGCCCCTGCAACGGCACCGGAATGGAGGAAATTGCGTCCGAACTGACTCATTTGTGTGTCTTTGCTGTCAGTTCAATCAGGTGCTGGCCAAGCTCAACCGACAGACTGTGGAGCTGTCCAAGGAGCTGGGTACAGCCGAGCGGCAACTGGTGAGTGGAGCAGGAAGCAGGAGGAGACTGAGGATGGATGGAAGCGCTGACGTTCTTGTGTTAATCATTTGCTGCAGAACGCACTGTACCTGCCTTTCCAGGCCGCTATTTATGAGATACAGAGTGGCAACGACCGGAGAAGAACGACGCTGTCGGTGCCGACGGTCACCTCCGTGGCCACACCCGAGGCCCAGCGGACAGAGCTCTGAACGCGGAGCTGTCGACCTTTTCCTGTAGATATTTTCCGATGCAGTAGAACGATGGACACTGTGCTGCTGTCGTGGTTTGTATTTGTTCAGTTTGTTTTGATGTTTGCTTCTCTTACACACACACTTGGCACTGCGTGGATGGCTTGCCGCTGTCTGTGGCAGTACCTTCTGTGGGGTTCGAGCTGCTTACTTGGGGCCCACCATGTCCTCCGGGCGCACGAAGCGGTCGAACTCCTCGCCGGTCAGGTAGCCGAGCTTGATGACGGTCTCACGCAGCGTGGCGCCGTCCTGGTGGGCCGTCTTGGCCACCTTGGAGGCCTTGTCGTAGCCGATGTGCGGGTTGAGCGCCGTCACGAGCATGAGCGAGTTCTTCATGAGCTGGTCGATCTTCTCGCGGTTGGCCTCGATGCCCACGACGCAGTTGTCCGTGAAGGCGCTGCAGCTGTCGCCGATGAGGCGGATGGAGGACAGCAGATTGCTGATCATCACGGGCTTGAACACGTTGAGCTCGAAGTGGCCGTTGGCGCCGCCCACCGTCACGGCCACGTGGTTGCCCATGACCTGCGCGCAGACCATCGTGATGGCCTCGCACTGCGTGGGGTTCACCTTGCCCGGCATGATGGACGAGCCGGGCTCGTTGGCAGGCAGCGTCAGCTCGCCGAGGCCGCTGCGCGGGCCCGAGCCGAGGAAGCGGATGTCGTTGGCGATCTTCATGAGCGAGCAGGCGATCGTGTTCATGGCGCCACTGGCCTCCACCACCGCGTCGTGGGCGGCCAGCGCCTCGAACTTGTTGGGCGCCGTGATGAAGGGCAGCTTGGTCTCCTCGGCGATGATCTTGGCGATCTCGGCGTCGTAGCCCTTGGACGTGTTGAGGCCCGTGCCGACAGCCGTGCCGCCGAGCGCGAGCTTGCACAGGTTGGGCAGCACGTGCTCCACACGCTGGATGGACAGCGCGATCTGCTCGCGGTAGCCCGAGAACTCCTGGCCGAGCGTGAGCGGCGTGGCGTCCTGCGTGTGCGTGCGGCCGATCTTGATGATGTCGTCGAACTCGTTGACCTTGGCGTCCAGCGCGTCGTGCAGCTTGTGCAGACCGGGCAGCAGCACGCGGTGGATCTCCTGCACGGCCGCGATGTGCATCGCCGTAGGGAACGAGTCGTTGGACGACTGGCCCATGTTGACGTGGTCGTTCGGGTGCACGGGCGACTTGCTGCCCAGCACGCCGCCAGCCAGCTCAATGGCGCGGTTGGAAATGACCTCGTTCGTGTTCATGTTGGACTGCGTGCCCGAGCCCGTCTGGAAGACCACGAGCGGGAAGTGGTCGTCCAGCTTGCCGGCGATGACCTCGTCGGCCGCGGCGAGGATCTTCTCGGCCACCTCCGGGGCCAGCTTGCCCTTCTCCAGGTTGTACTTGGCCGCACACTTCTTGACCACGCCGAAGGCCTTGATCACGGGCATGGGCATGCGCTCGCGGTCGCCGCCAATGGGGAAGTTCTCGAGGCTGCGCTGCGTCTGCGCGCCCCAGTACTTGGAGTCGTCCACCTGGACCTCGCCGATGGAGTCCGACTCCACGCGGAAGGTGCTGGCGGCGCGCGCCGCCTTGACGGTCATGCGCGCGGAGGCGGAGGCCTTGCCGATGGCGGAGAGCATCTCTCCCTGGGGGTTCGTGGGGCTCGACGTGATTGAGAGAGTGAAGGGGGAAGGACGACCGGAACGAATCCTGGCCGCAGCTTTCCGAACGAGGGTGACGTAGGCGGGCTTTTGAGCTCTTTGAAGACGCAGTTTGCGTTGTGAACGACTGAAACGAGGACCAAAAACAGCGTGCCCATCGGGAAAGATCCTGACCAGGGATGGGGCGCGTTTTTATCGGAAGATCGAGATCGCCGGGGTATACGAAGATAGGAGGCATTGGATGGGATCCGGTAGATCGGACTCTACAACTTGATACGGAAGATGGTGAGATGCAGGTGCATCGAATGATGCAGGGAACTGTTAAATGACCAAAATGTGGGGTTGGCGACGCGCGACGAAGTTGAAGTTGGACCAAAAGACCAAATTTGCTGGACCTGCCAGCGCGTGCCATCCGCTAATGGCATCCCAGTCCAGGACAAGTCGAAGCCCCGCGCATTGGCATCATTGACAGCTCGAAGACCCGCATCCTGGTTGAACGTCGGCCGGTGACCAAGTGTACCGCCGGAATCCTGATGTTCGGGCTCAAGTGCATCTCGTTGGAGATAGCGCTGAGCTCGGTTGAGCATTTTCATTTCCGCGATGGGTCGTCGCCACTCCAGGAGAATCGCAGCCCAGCAGTAGTCCCGCCCCGAGCAGCGCGACCTTCATATTGCCGCAGAAGATGTCGCCTAAGCCGCACAATGGCAACTCACGTAACAACGACTCGCCCCATCGGTTCGTCGATCCTCTCGTGCCAAGCACGAGATGCCCCGGTTCACGTATCCTGCCTGTACAGCACATCCCGGACGAGACGGCGATGGATCACTTTGACCGGAAAACTGAGGCTGGCTCGTTGAGCCCGGTTACGACGTGCTGCAGAAAGGAGATGACAGCGTCGCGGGCCTTGGCCCTGCGGCACTTGAATGCGTTCCCTGCTTACTCGAATCGCGATAAAGCTGTGCCAACACTCGACTTGACTTCTGAAGACAAAGCGACTCGGCTTCCCTTTCGTGTTGCTCACCGAGGAAATCGCTTCTGCAAGCGTTGAGATGACTCCAATGAAGTTGATGGGGTCTCAGGTGCTTGCTGCCAAGCTCAAACAAAGTATTGGCTCACGATGCTCCTCTTAACCGGTTCTGGGAGATGATCGAAGACGATGTCGTGAGTCTCCGACACCTTCGAGTCCAGGACTTGTTGGACGCTGTGGGGCCGTTGGATGGGACTGTTGTGCAGCTTCATTTGAAGTTGCCTGCCGTTGGGCGTATCCAAGACCAAGTGCTTCCGCTAGCAAAACGATGAATTGCTCACCAACGTTGTGCGGCGCTGGGAAACGAAGAGGACACTTCTCAAGAACCCGAGCCTTTTCCGTCGAAACGGACACTGCAGCCTGCCCCGTGCTACGCACTCCAGAAGCACCGAACCAAGCTAGTGAGCTGCCCGCAAGATGGGATGCAGACTGCGGTGTTCCAAGGCAAAGCGACGTGGAAAGTGAAGAAGAGCCAAATGGAGCACCCAGTCCAAAGTTTTCACCCACACTCGTGGTCTTTTGACGACGTCGCTAGTGTTGCGAAGACACACTGTGTTGCTTCGATGGATAAGGGCACGGTGGGCTACCTCGTGCCTCCAGGAGAGTATGTAGACACCTTTGATGGCACTCTCAGTGGAGACGTCGTGACGGGACAAGAAGAAGGGTTTCCCGTCAAGCCCAGTTCGGTGGTGTACATGACTGCTGCTGGTGATTTGAGACTGAGACCCACGGCGCAAACGCGTTGTGGTTGGAGGTTCAATTGGCGTCTACGTCATGCGAGGCACGCATCAAGTCGCTGGGCGTTGAACTGGGTGCCCTCGAGTCGAGCGATCTGCTGTCAGAGTACCTCCTGACGGATGATCTGCAGGAGCTTGTTGCTCAAGGTGAATCCCGTGGCCGTTCTCATGAATGCGGACGAGATTCTACACCTTTCAGCAGAGCAGCACGCTGTCGAAACTGCTCAAGCCTCTAGCTCCACGATGAAGTCTCCGCGAGCACTGCAAAAAACGCCGAAGCCGAAGCTGCGTGCAATCTCGAACACCAGCACACACGTACGTGTTCGACGATACAATCGGCAACGACAAGTTTCAGTTCTCTGTAGAGCAATCGAGGATGGTGGAGTTGCTGCGGAGCCGCGGCACTGAGCCCTTCGGCCTGAAAGAATTGATCAAAGGCCAGTCGACCCAACAGGCCAAGATCCCGGAGAAAAAAAGCACGCGCATTGCAGCGCTTCCTGCACTTCGTCGGCTATGTTTCCCAAGTCAAGTCGCCGTTGACTTGCAAGTCTGCCATCCTTCGCAGTGTCTCGACGCTTGTTAGCCGGTTTCTGTTGGTCGCTTGAGTTCGTAGGATCCTACTGGAAGCTGCTTTTTAATGACTTGATGACGAACTCGATGCGGCTTGAACCTCTTGTGCAAAGGCTCTTCAGCTGGAATTTGCAGGCCACAGTGGCTCGTGTTTATTGACTTAGCTGCTTGGCAACAACAAGATTCGTTTCAGACTTCAAAACTGGACGCCAAAAGGCAGGCAGCCACTCTTCAGCACAAACTGGAAAGCAGCTTTGCGCCAAGCCCCAGGCAATCTACGGGTCAGAACTCGTCAGGTTGCGGTTGCGCATGAGGAAGACGGTCTTCTTCGTTTGGAGCGTGACGCGGTGATTGACAAGCCCCACACCAGCGAAAGCGTCGAAGCCGCGGATGTACTGGAAATCGTCCTCCAGCAGCGTGGGGTCCTTAGCTGTCAGCAAGTAGTCGAACTGCGCGAGCTGCTCCACCGTGGTCAACGATTCGTCCTTGGAGTAGCTGCAAAACACGTCAACGAAACCAAAGATCAGAAAAAAGCCACTCAACAGTCAGAACATCACTACAGTACGAACCTCCAAGCAGAGAACTCTTCTCCAAAGCGCGACACACCCGTCATCGCAGCAGGGACATCAATGTGCACACTTCGAGGCAAATCGCGCTCGTTCGCTGCAACCTGGTGCAACCGCATGAACGCCTCGCCGCCTAAGGTATACCAGGTCAGAATTCAAAGCCACTAGAGGTGTACATGCCAAAGAGCCTCACCGGGGTAGTTGGAGCAAGCAGCTGTAAGCAAGAACAGTGTACCAAGCACCGTGACGACAAGCAACCCGATAGCACCGACAAACGGAAGGAGCGCCTAGAGGAAGCGACAAAACTGAAAGTCAAGGACAGCAACATCGCGAAAAGGTCGCGTGTGGGCTGCTTACCTTGCTCCTGTTGCGGTACAGCTTTGCTAACCCCTGCACGCAGTAAGATACCAACAGAGTGAGTGAATCTTTCGAGTGCCGCGAAATTGCCGCATACTTGCGTACCACAGCCGAGATCATGTTCAGAATGGGGATCGCGTTGAAGATAAAGCGCAGCTCCTTGTGCGGCAGGAACGAGTAGAGGCCCAAGTACACGAAGACTGGCCATACGAGCGACAGCACACTCCAGTCCAGAATCGGCGCTGTCTTGAAGGCCCACGCAACGTCATGCAGTGATCGGCTCTTCAGAAGTGCCGGGAGCAGCGTACTGTTGCCAACCATTCAAGAGCGTGAGTCTCCGCCGTCCAGAAAAGAAGAGCAGCAGCTCTTTCAACACGAACCTGAGACCGAGCGGGATCAGCAATGCCGTCGCTTGCAATGCCCGCGGCAACGCCGAAGTGAAGTACCACAAGGGCGGGCTCACGCCCCACTCGCTGCTCTTGTTCTGCACCGTGTTAAACCACAGCACCTCTCCTTCAGGCCACAGCCAACGCTGCCAGAAGTACGAGTCCACCAGCACAGTCACGGCCAGCGACGCGACTCCCGCCGAGAGCCCCCACCACACCATCTTGAAGAAAGACACACGGCGCGACAGCAGCATGTTGAGCACCAACGGCGCGAACAGCACGACCGTGTCGCCGCGGAACACGACGGTTGCGAACGTGAACAAGGCCACACAACGCTGCCACTTGTCCTACATCAGCATAACTCAACAGTGTCACCACTTCACTCTACCTAGTGCCAGTTAATTCATAGACAAACAGCCCTACCCGCAGGTAGAAGCCCAATCCAAACAACACCAGAGCCTGGCAAAAGAAAATAATAAAACCTCAAAATTAGTCCACATCGTTCAACCTATCATTCTACCGTTCTACTTTCTTACCAGTGCGTACACATTGGGTAGAGTGCGGCTCATGTAGAACAAAAGGTGGAACTGGCACACACAAATGAGCAGCAAGAAGCGACGGGCGTCCCGTCCGAAGCGCATCCCCACGCCGTCACTGAAGAACACGAGGCCGGCTAACGCCATGGCGCCCAACACCCACCGTGTAGCTATCTGCATCCAGAATTTCGGGGCTCCCAGCGCCTGAAGTAGCCAAGTTATGGGTCCACTGAGCCCGGCGACGCTCAGAGAGCCCAAAAATGTGCGTGGCACGACCCCGGGGAACTCCAAGTGGTCGAAATGCTGCACGTCGCGAGTCCCGAGGACCAGCAGGTCGTGCGTCGCCTGCAGGTTGAAGCTCTCCTCCACCTTGGCGAACGGGCAGAGCAGCAGATGCGCCGTCATGGCCGCCAGGGCCAGCAGCTCGACGCGTCGACCGCGCATCAGCATTTTTTTTGATGGGCAGTCCAAGAATGGGCTTTTGGGTCTAAATGGGATCATTCCGTTTTGACCAATGAAAACCCGAGAAACCATAACTTCAACGACTGCAACTTTCTGGGTCATAATGATGCACATGTACAACCGTCTTTGTTTACAGCTAGGGTTTATCGCTCTAGATGTCGGTGGTAAAAACGACGAATTTCTTGAGCGAATCGCTCGTGAAGTACTGACCCGAGGCTTGTTGACCTCCTTGTCCTAGATTTACCACAGCCTCAATTGCTATCAACGGTACAACGAAGAATCCTGAAAGCCCCGAGGCCGAGATGGAAACGGCAAATGCACGGAAGAGAACTTGGAAGAGAGCCCAATCTTGCACTAACCTCCGCGTGAAAAGATCGACGCTTGCCTCGGGATCCGCTGCATCAGCAACGTGTCGAGCTTTGATGAAGACGGGGCTAAAGCAGTCAAGTTTTGGTTTCTGCTCCGTTAACCCTCGGCTAGCGGTATGCTTCGCGCCACGGGGCTATCATGGTGCTAGCCGCGCTGGAAACGCCAACAGAAGTCGTGAATGGCGGGAAATTCGTGACGATTGCAGCAAGTGGCGCGTTGTCTTTCCTGCTTCCCTTGAAAAGTTGCCGAAATAAGGCATCCGAGCGAAGGATGGAGGCCACCGAGTCCCGCAGACTCCAGTACAATCAATGCTCAGGAGGCACCATGAGCGTACGCGTGGAGTCTTCCTTCGCAAGTAAAGTATACAGAAATGACCCATTCCTTCTTGCTGCCTGGACGTCCATCGCGTTGAGCTTGAGCATAGTTTCGTCTTCATTGCTTCTTGCAGTGTTTGCAAACCTTCGTTAGTGACAGTTCGTTTGGCTTAGAAGTTGATTGATCAGCGCTCTTGCATGCTGGTGTACGAGAGCGCGTTGACGACACCCTGCTTCGTGAACTTTGGCTTGTTCCTTGCGCGTTGACTTCTCTCGCTCGAAAGCTGCGCCATGGGAGGCTCGCAGACAAGCACTGAGACTAGCAATACGTTCTTCCGTACTCGATCGGCGATGCGTCGTCCTCAGTTCCACCTGCACCAGGGTGCGACTTTGTGCTGCTGCGCTGATGATTCGATCCATCGTGGGCTTTTCACAATACGGGAACAGACCCAGGAGCAGCACACGGAGCCGCGTATGAGCGCGTATGACGGGAAGCAGAGGCGACAAACCATCGGCGGTGAAATTATTGCCGGCCTACGATGAGAAAACCAGACAAAAACGTTAGTTTGAAGTGCTGGGCATTAGACTAAGGGGCAGAGCAAGAAAAACGTACCAGATCCAGTCGATAGAGCCGCAGACAGCGCTGCATCATCCGCGCCAGAACGTGGACACTGCGGTTGCCGAAGCTGTTTCGCTGTAGGTCAAGAGCTTCAATTCGTCCACTCCAGGCGATGCCAGAGACCAAGACTCCCACCATGAGGTCGTCGAGCCCGCAGTGAGCGAGCGAAAGCGACGTCAGCAGAGCGTAGTTGGCCAGCGTGTAGTGCAAAGCACTACCAGTGGGCGGACTGATGACACCCAGACCGCTTTCTGGGGTAAGTTGCGTTGGATTTGCAATGGTGACAGTCCTCAAAGCTGTCGTAGGCACTCGAAGCAGCTCGTTCAGCGCACGAAACCCACCGTCCCCGATGTTGTTGTCCACGAAAGACAGAGTCCCAACGCTACGGTTAGTCCAAAGTGCACGCAGAATGCGTCGTGCGCCCTCTTCCGGCAAGGCGTTGTCTTCTAGTCTCAATTCTGTGACCGAGTGGTTGCTTCGCAGCGCCGCAGCGAGGGAAGTCGCGTCGGCGATGGTCAATACGACGTGTTTAAGGTGACAAACCTCGAGCGACAGCGCCGACACCTCAATCATCGCGAGCGTCTCTTCTAGCGTCACCCTCTCGATCGCAGTCTTGTTCCTACGCAGGTAGAACTCCATCCTCGTCCGATACACGGCAGCCTCGGGCTCGTCGTCGTCCTGGTTGTTGGCCACCTGAACCGCAGTGACCGCCGTCCGGCACGCGTCCTTCATAGCGTCGGCCAAGACCTGCAAACCCTGCGTCGACAGCTCATTCCCTCGAAGATCGAACTGCGTGTTTCTAGTCTGTGCCGCTCGTAGCATCGCGCCAAGAGCCTCCGCACCGTCGTCGTCGATCTGGTTGTTTGCCAGACTGAGATGACGCAGGGTGGTGTTGGCGCCGGACCGGAAGAAGGTGACCCACTCCGTCAGCGCCTCGCTCCTCAAGCCACAGTCCGCCAGCACCAGACATCGGAGCGCATTGTTCTTCATCAAAGACGTTGCCAAACAGCCTGCGCCGTGCTCGCCCAGTCGGTTGCGCGACAGATCCACACGCGTGAGGGTCGAGTTGGTCTCCAAAAAGTCTGCGAGTTGCACTGCCAGACTGGGCGTGACGCCAGACCCACGCAACATCAACTCGGTCGCATCTTCAGCCTCCTTTGCCTGCTGTAAGATGTCTGCCAGAACAATCGAGTCCAGCTTGGCGTTGTCCTGGATCATCCTCTCCTATCCGTGTCGCTTCGTGAAATTGGACTTTTGGTTCCGTAAAGAGATGTGCAATGCATACTGGAGACTTCGTACTCACATATTCTGGGACAAAAAGATCTTTTCGAGAACCTTGGCAAGACACTTAACTATGCGCTGCCGGTCAATCCGTCAGTACCTCTCCACGCTGCTGCTCTGGTGCTTTATCTTCTCCACCGCTGGAAGTCCATTGAATATTGACGAGTTATGGCAAAGGGCAGACGTTTTGTGGCAGTCGAAAGACTTGGACTCGGCCATGACAGTGCTAAGGCGCATTGAAACGCTACAGCCCGGAGATCGACAAGCTCTTATGGGTATCGCGTCGATTTACCAGCGACGGAGGGAGTTCGACCAAGCTCTTGGGGTTCTGCATGAGCTTCTGACACGAGAACCGCACAATGCGAAGATTCTGGAGAGGATTGGCGAGGCGTACACGGACAAGCGAGATATCCTGAAAGCGCTGGAATATCTCCACGCCGCGGAGAAGGAGGTTGACCCGAGGAATGTGGAGGATACGGATGCGTTGACGCACCGACTCGCACTAGCGTATCACTACGGAGGAAGTTATGCCACGGCGGAGAAGCTTTTCCACCGTGTCGGCGAGAGCGGGCGATCAGCGGCCTTCTACTTCGACTTTGGCGTCACTCTGGAAGGACTTGGCAAGGCGAGTGCGTCGCAGGTGACGCTGTGTGAGGTTGCCGAGGAGAAAACTGACTAGTGTGCTGGCTGTGTGAAGATTTTGGAGGCAGGAGATGCGTACAACCAGGCATTGGAGATTGAACCCACTCAGGCCCAGGCGCGGATCAACATCGCCGCACTCCACCACCAGTACGGGGACGTGAACGAGTCGATTCCCCATTATCTGGTACGCTTGTTTGATCGGTTGGTGGCTTCAACGTGAAGGCTAATGCTGTGCTGCAGGATGTGATCAACTCGCCGACAGTCGGCGCACACCTCAAGATCATGGCCATGGGCAACGTCGGCGCCGCGTACGAGCTTACAAAAGATGTTGTGAGCGCTTTGAACTGGTACGAGCGAGCGCTGAAAGAAGCCAATGCTGCGCCAGATTTGATTTACCCAGACATGTTCACAGCGCAGTCATCTCGGATGCATCTCCTGGTACACGTGGTGAGAGCCAAGCTGAGTGCCTGTGTGTGGGCAAATGCAGAGGATGAATTCGATGATCTCTGGTTGATGGTTACGATGATGCAAATGGCTCAAGGAGCGCCGTATGTGTTCACGCCGTTCGACTCCTTGCTCCATGCGATCTCTCCTCGAGACAGAAAAGCACTCGCTGTGCGTTTTTCGACAAAGTACACAATCGACGGTGTCAAGAATCTTGTAAATTCGCGCGAAGCTGGGCCGTTGCCAAGGCTGAATGTGGGATATCTATCCTATGACTACTCCAACCACCCAACAACGCATCTGATGGAGGGGATATTCGCATCCAGGGACCGAGAATCGATGAAGGTGGTGGCATTTGGATACGGGCGGGACGACGGAAGCGATTTCCGCCAGCGAGTGATTGACAGTGTGGACCAATTCGTCGACTTATCAGCAGCTTCTTTCGAAGAGAGCGCTGCGCAGATCCGTGACCAGCAAATTCACATTATTATGGACGCTCAAGGACATACGCGTGGAGGGCGTATGAAGATCGTGGCTGCTCGGCCAGCCTCGATTGTGGTCAATTATCTTGTGTACCCGGGGACTTCCGGCGCACCGTTTGTGGATTATGTGATCGTCGACAAGTATGTTGTCCCTCCTGCCGAGCTGGCGGCAGTATTCACCGAGAAGCTTGTTATCCTGCCGGATTGTTATCAGGTAAACTACTACGACCAATTGTTCCGATCGTCTGAATCACTGTCTCGGCGTGCAGATTTGTGGGAAGTTGACGGGCACGAAGGCAAGGACGACACGTTCGATGGGTTTGTGTTCGTGAATTTCAACAAGATCGACAAGCTGGAGGCGTCTGTATTCAGCACATGGATGGCCATTCTGCGACGTGTGCCGCGTAGCTCCCTACTATTGCTGGACCCGGCAATCGTTGTGCCAGGCGATGATGGCGCTGAGTCCGTCACCACCCGTGAAGTCAAGAAGAACTTGTGGAGAGAAGCCCATGCTCAGGGTATTGCACGCACCAGGATCCGATTCGTGTCTAGGCAAGTCAATTATGATCATCGGGAAAGTATCGTTGGTCTAACAATCGATGCCTGCCCAGGATTTCAAAACTTGAGCACCTTAAGCGCCATCACTTCGGGGGACTCTTCCTCGACACATTTATTGTAAGTTGGCGCGTTTTGGCTGGTGACTGTGGCAAACATTTAACAGTTGCGTGCTGCAGTATGGTGCACATTCAACTGCGACTGATGCACTCTATGCAGGCCTCCCAGTCCTCACATTAGCAGGCGACTCGTTCGCAAGGTACGCCTCCCTTTTCGAGGTCCTAACTGTCGATTATTCTTCCTGAATGATGCTTTTGAGATGCGTTCCAGTCGCGTGGGAGTCTCGCTGTTAGAGAACATTGGATTAGGAGATCTCGTCACGTTTAGCCGAAAGGAATACGAGGACTTGGCAGGTAAGCATCGGTGGGGACAAATTTCCTGCGCACAGCACAACACTCAACTAACAAACATATTTTCTCAAAATGTAGTGTACCTTGCAACGACTCCCTCGGTACTCACTCGTTTACAGTACCGTCTTCGAAGCGACACGTCCGAGCTCGAGCAACCGCTGTTTCAAACGAAGCAGCACACACGGCACCTGGAAGCCAGCCAGCGATTGATGTACGATGTCCACTCCCTCACGAATCGTAATTTTCACCTGGTTGTTTGAAAAGTCAGAAGGGTGGAGCTCTGGTTCCAATTCTACGCTGGAGATGGCGAGTTAATGAGGCTCCTTGGAGATTTCAATCTGCGTTCTGTGAAAGTGAGCAGAGCCGGAACTTAAACGGTGGTGGTTGTGCTTATTCCTTTCTGTCTCAATTCAAGAGCTTAGTCACTTGCCGACGGAGGCTCTGCGTGTATGTGGTGCTGCTTTCTTCCTATCGTCTCGAGTGGCTGGCCTGCGTGAGCTGCTTTCGTTCCATGATGAGCTGTTGGAGAATCCGCTACGTCGTCAAAGTTATCGGACCGTCTTCTCGAGTGCTTGTGGTGGGCAAGTGGCAGTCGTTCCGAGTCTCCCGCATGTGCTGGCGCACGCTCGGCATGGGCTTTATCGCTTCCGTTGCTATTTGCATTGACACCGCCTGAACCACCGGTAGACACAGGTTGACGTGGCCGACCGCGGGTATTGCCCGTGGATGAGGCATAACGCTTGAAGCTAACAGGGTGGTTTGGACTCAACGCTGCCATTGGCACATTCATCGTCCCATTGCTTCCTGTTCCCGAGCCTCGTGGCGATTGTTTCTCTGTTTTGAGTGCCCCTTTCGGTTGCAGCGGGTTATCCATGATCCGACCGCCGCGTACTCGTCCTCCAGTCGGTGTCCCAGAATGTGCAGAGGGTGAACTCGCTGCTGGCACGCTACCGTTGGTACTCGAGGTCGTCGACGCGCTTTGAGAGCTCCCTCCTCCCGTTGTGATATCAGTCCGAGAATGCCGCTGAACTATTGACGGCAACTTGTCATCGTCGTTTGTTTTACCTATGGTCATAGCAGGAGGTGCGGGTGTATATGTGATCGCGAAGCTCCCGTCATCGTCGTCGTCGTCGTCTATATTGTCTTGTAAGGATGCACACGCGAAGGCAGTAGGCAGACAACCAGACGTGCCAGCTGTGCCTCGCACCCACGGGTGACTGAAAATCTCGGGGATGGTTGCTCGCTCGTTGGGATCAGGTTTTAGCATCCGAACCACCAGGTCAGTGAGTGCAGGGCTCAAATCCGTATCCAACTTGAATTGGCACCGCATGATGCGATTCCTGATGACATTCTCGCGCGGGCGGTTCGTTCCCTGGAGATCGGGACCTTCGAAGGGGAGTCGTCCGCACACGATCGCAAACAGAATTACACCTAGACTCCACACATCGAGCGGCGGGCCAGCGTTGGAAGTGCCTCGGAAAACTTCCGGGGCCAGATACGAAATGGACCCGCAACTCGTTTTCATCATGGCGCCCGGCTTGTAGAAGTCGCTCAGACCGAAATCAGCGATCTTGGCTGTGGAAATGTCGTTTTTACTAGCGAGAGAAGCGTACAGAAAATTGTTAGAGCCAGCTACAATGGCATGAAAGCAAGTATCAACACTGCAAGCTTACTTTGTGAGCAAGATGTTTTCCAGCTTGAGGTCGCGGTGGCAGATGTGTTGGTTGTGGGCGTAGCCAACACCTCCAAGAATCTGGGAAAATAACCCGGCGCCGTCTTCTTCTGACAGACCGCCTGGAAACTGCTTGATGTAGTGGAAAAGGTCGCCGCTGTAGTCACGATACAACAGAATCTTAGCAACCAGTACGAATTCCCCGCGCACTTGATAGTAAACCAACCCTTCCAGCAGCTCAAATACGAGCACAATATGATTGGACTCGTTGATCACGCGCAGCAACTTGATAATACTGGGGTGGTTCAGTGCCTACTCGATATCAATGACACAGCAGCAGCATTAGTACAGCACGTGCAGCTCTCACCGCTTCAAGCGAGAGTACCGTCAGGCACTGGATCTCCGTCGTTGTGCGCTCAACATCTCCCAGCGACCCCATTTCACTTTTCTATAAAGAACACAAAATCTCGTTGTGAGCTTCACAGCCTTCAGACCCCGAGCCAAGAGATCCACCCACTCACCAGAATGAACTTGAGAGCCACTTTTTCATTTGTGAGCTGGTGCATGCCGAGTCTGACTTCACCGAATCCTCCTCTGCCCAGCAACGTGGTGACCTTGTAGCCCCCGACGACGTTGGCCACCTTCTCGTCCGAGCTGTTTTGAGCATCATCTCCACCTGAATTGGGCGCTTTGAAGGATCTGCCCGTGGAGAAAAAGAGCATGTCGTTCTCCTCGATGCACATGATGTCGTCGATCTCGGCGCCGTCGGCGTTGAAGACCCGCGAGGCCATGGGCACCATCTCCAGCCGCTGCGAGGCGGCGCACAGGAACTCGTCCCACGTCCAGTGATGTTGCACAAAGAGAACTGTATACACACCAGTCAATAGCCTTGTAAAGAAGTCCCAACACACCCTAGAGAGACGGTCTACCTTTGGGGTTGTCGAAGTGGCCGTTCTTGAAGGCTTTGATGGGCTTCCCCTGCACTGCGTGGTCGCTGAAGTCGTCCATGTCGTCAAAGTCCGCCATGGTTGCAGCCCCGCGGCATCCGTCGGGCCTCCCGTCGCTCTCCTCTTGGCTGGCTGCCGCTCTCACGCGGGCGGAGCCGTTTCCGTTCTTGCTCGTTCTCCGCTCTTGGGCTCACTATATTTAGCAGTGCGGGCCATGCCATGCCGGGCTAAACATGTAAAAAGGCAACTGCAACTTTCACTCCGATGAGCCTTTACTACAGCATGTCATATGCTATTAAAGAGGTCCGTCGTTTTGCGCGATTCTCCCTCAGTATCTCAAGCGCAGCGAGTCCAGGGAAGTGCGAGTGCCGGCCGAGAGCGGAAGAACCCCAGGAACCATGGCCAGTGCCCTCCCGCGCCGCATCGTCAAGGTAGGACGTCGTACTACCGTTGGCTTCCCCCCTAGAAGCTCTGCTATATGGCTGACAGACCTTGTGACGTGCCGTTGCTGACTATAGGAAACCCAACGGCTGCTGGCGGAGCCTGGTGCGCGCATTATGACTGCTTAGGCGGAGGAGAGGGTGGTTTACTGACGTTTATATCGCCTTGCAGTTGCTGGTATTAGCGCCACGCCGTACGAAGACAACTTGCGCTACTTCCAGGTGGTGATCGCTGGCCCGCAGTCGTCGCCCTACGAGAGTATGTAGAGCGTGAAGTTAAGACTACACAGAGGGAGGGATACTTATAGGTGGTATTGCGCTGCAGATGGCATCTTCAAGCTGGAGCTGTTCCTGCCGTCCGACTACCCCATGGCGCCGCCCAAGGTGCGCTTCCTGACGCGCATCTACCACCCCAATATCGACAAGCTGGGCCGCATCTGCCTCGACATCCTCAAGGACAAGTGGTCTCCCGCGCTGCAGATCCGCACCGTGCTCCTCAGCATTCAGGCGTTGCTGTCCGCGCCCAACCCGGACGACCCGCTGGCCAACGACGTGGCGGACCACTGGAAGACGGACGAGGCCGGAGCTGTGCAGACAGGTACGCCCGTTGAGATGAGCATACGGGATTCGTGTGGAAAGCTAACTGATCGTGCGGGGTTGTTGTATCTGTGCAGCTGCTGACTGGACGCGCCGCTATGCTTAAGCTCACGAGAAATAGCAAGAGCAGGTGCTCTATCGACTGTAGTTTCGATTTGCACGCTTCATCTTTTCCAATTTCTTCATCTTGAAAGCGTGCTCAGTTGGGTTTTGTCTGTTATCGTGCCCTTTGCCTCCTCAGCTGCATCATTTTTTTCCAATAATGTTGCTGCTGCAGCTCCGCCAGCTTTTTCTTGAGCAAGATCATGAGCTTCCTCCATTCAGTTCAAAACCAGTACGACGCGTTCAGCGAAAAGTCAACGCTTCCATCAACACGTCTCATTCATGACAAAATACCAACTTGGCAACTACCCACCGCCTCACACTTCCTCGTCTCGGATGGGGTCCCAGTCCGTGACGAAGTACTCGTCCAGCGCCATGAGCCTCTGCATCTGATCACCAGACAGGTTGATTGGTGACAGGTTGACGTTAATGGCCAAAATTCTCTTTCTGGCGCTTGGCACTTGGGCAGCACCATATTACACCAGTATGTATTTTAATACTACAACAATAAATACTACGAATCTAGTTAGAGTCACTGAAATATTGTAACTTTGTTTGTGCAATTTGAAAGCAACTTGCCAGCAAAACGTTACTATCTATCGTACCCTAAACACAATATGTTATATTATGCCGTAAATAGGGATGGGACAATGCAAAATGGCATTTCATGTGCAAGCTTGCATGAATGACATGGATGTTGCATTAATGCATTCGTGCAGTCAAAACAACGCGTCATCGCCCCATCGGAAATTAACTTAAGCGAGGATGGATACCTAGTTGAGCATTTGGGGACCCGAAGGATTGCGCGTCACCCTTGAAAATGACGCAGGTGTGGGACTCACTTCGGGTTTCTCTGCGTTGGGGCGATGATCATCATTGCTACCTGGCGACGAGCGTGGGCAGCAGCTTCTATCGAATGATGACGGTGCCACAATGGACGACGGGGGCTACGGAACAGGTGGGAAAGCGTGGCTGATATCAAATGATTCTCGAGACGGGAAAAACTCTCACCGACGTCACATTTGCCATCCCTCAATTTGCTTCGCAACAGCCACGGCCTTCACCGAGAACACCTCCATCAATCAGTAACAATGCCTAGCGAGCGCACGCACCCTGCGTGGGACGAGTTCCGCATTGACAAAGACGGCAACTACCCCGACGTGACCTGCTATCATTGGGCATTGCAGCTCTACAAGTGCCAGCCGAGTAGGAGCCTCCTCAAGTATCTACGCGTGTGCCTCGAGTTTAGTGAACAAGTTCGCAGCAAGTGGCATCGCTATGGAGAGCCAATCAAGAAGCGTAAGCGCAAAAAAATGCAAACGCAAAAGAGCACGGACGCAGTCACCGGGAGCCACACAGGACTCGATCATGACAGAAGAAGCCTCGCAGAGCCAGTCTCACCCCCAAACAGAGTCCGGCTTCACTGAAGATATTACCTCCGAGATCAAGAACCTCTTTTTTCAGGCCAATATCGCGAGGGGATTCTATGCTGCTGGGCTTCCATTCCGCTTAAGGTTCCTCGCATTCGCAAAGCGCTGACCATCCTTCAACCCAACATGGAGAAGTATCCCCCCACTCGATAAGCGTTGGCGGAAAGACTGCTTACGAACGAGTATTGTGCGTTCTACATGAAATTTCCATGCGCGGTTCTTCGTATCAAACACCGCCAAATCGCCCAGCGTATACAATATGCGTAGTATCGCCTTATGTTCGATCAAGAACAGCTGTTTTTGGTATGTGCGATTCCTCTAATGACTTGGCTTTGTATTTGAGCCATTCCGTATACCGGCCATATTTGGCAAATTTGGACGGAATTCACAATACGAGTTGGAAAAGACTGAGTTGATTTCGCGGCTACGAGATAAACCAACGCTAGCGCTCATTTCGGACGGTTGGCCAAGCGTCAGCAATGAAAAGGTTGAACTACGTCGTTGTATCCCTCTTGATGCGGCCGTTACTATGGTGCACGAAGATCACTGGTGACGACGAGCAAACAGCTGGGTACATGGCTGACTCGATTGGCGCTGTTATGATGAAATTCACGCCACAGTCGGCCAAGAAGTCATGGTCTCTGTAACTACTGACAATGCCCCTGTCATGCAGAGCGCACGGAAAATCCTAGAGCGTCAGAGGCGTATCTGCTGCAACGGATGCTCAAGCCACGCATTGAATCTCATCTTGGAGGAAGTGCTGAAGCTCCCATGGATGAACTGGACACTCACAAGGTCGGTCACGTTGGCGAAGTTTATCCGGAACAACTGTAACTGCTTGCAATATTTCGACGCTTCTAGAAGCAAGGAAAGGAGAAGCATCGCCGAACTTTGCGGCTACCCGTTCCAACACGATGGTATTCGAGCTTCGAGTGCATCAAGAGTGTTTCGGACAATAGTCGTACAATTTAGTTGTTCGGCAAGAAGAAGTTTATGAAACGTCGGTTTGGCCGGCGGGCCGGCTAAGCTGAATGAAACTCGCAGTATTGTGGGCAGCAAGGAGTTCTTGAGTCTTTTGAAGCTGGTAATCGCTCTGCTGCAGCCTATTGGAGACGCAATTGCAGTGTTAGAGCAGGACACATGCAGTATCTCGCTGGTATACGTTAAACTGTGCCAGCTTCGTTATAGTTCGGTTTATGGATCGCGAATCACGGGTGTTCCTAGGTCTATCCAAACGTAAATCAATGACAAATGGATATTTTTGCGCACGGACACGATGCAGATATCGTTTTTACTCGACCACACCCAGCAATCCGCCGAGGTTTAGAAGCCGATCATGCTGCAAATGTGGACGCACTCAAGAACCTTGCTGTTCGACTGGGTTTCGTCAAGACTGCAGCCGCGAAGAAGCAACTCGGCGACGAGGCCACTCAGTTTGAGCTGAAGAAGCGCAGATGGTCGCCTGCTACTCGTGCAATGCAGGAAGATCTCTCACCAATGGCTTGGTGGACTGACAAGTGTAACAAGTCCCCGACGGATGACGACTACTACCCGCTACTGGCCCCACTAGCAGCTTTGATCTTCACCATCCCAAGGTCTTCTGCCGCTAGTGAGCAGTCATGGAGCATCCATGAGTTTATTCACACCAAGAGGCGCAACAGGCTGGAAGGAGCACGCGTGGAAAATCTTGTTTTCATCTACAGCAACGCAGGAAACAAGGATGCCAAGTCCAAGATATTCTACAGGCTCGAGGACGAAAGCGAGAGCGAGGGCGAAGAAGACGGTTATGATGAATCTAGTGCCAACGAGGACAGACAGGACTCTGCCGACAGCAACGGGAACGCATTTTCGTACGACGGCAGCCAAAGAAGAGGCCAGGTTCATGTTTCGGTGTTAACTTACCTGGGAATCGATTTGCACGTTGCATTTGTGTGTTGAGTTTAGGTTGCATTCTGGGCATCGATGCCATAATGGCATTTGTCCGAGGTGCATTAATGCCATAATGCATGCATTGTCCCATCCCTAGCCGTAAATGGGTAAATGGCGAGGTTTGCGCCCTCGCGCGAAGACTTCGCTTTGCACATCGATGGTAGACCTCTCTGGCCACTCCCCGTTCGCCTAACGGCTTTAGGGAACCCCAATATTGATTCGCTACGGCCGAAGCCCGGCTATTGTACTCTTCATAAGTTGTGACTCCAAGTTTTAGCCACTAAAAAACTGGTCCTGCACTGCAAAAACCTATATCGATAGTTAGATATATAGGGTTTTCGCGACCGCTGAACCTGAAAATGACGTCCGGTTTTGCAGATTCGCAGCCGTTTTGCCGCTACAAGCATACCGAAAAAAGTTTTGACAACCCGTAAAAAAGCTCGTTGGGAAGCGTGGCCCAGTTTTGCAAGGCATATTCTCTGGATTTTAATCCAGAGTCCATCCCACGATTGCAACGAGATTAGCATACGTTCATAATATATGCCCTGCTGAATTCGATAGCATCGTCTTCTGAAAACTACCAGAAACATAGCCGTACAAAGATACTTTCTGTTCCTGAATGTTGACCCATCGGTTTAAAAAAAACCTGTTGAAAAGAGTAGACGTGAATATCCTATATTGGTGCAGTTTAGACAACGCTTGGAACCTGGAAACTGATTGATTTTGCCCGGGTTCCAGTGTTTAGTGTTAGCATCGCTAAATTATCCCTGAAACCGCGAGCAAAAGACACTATTAGTTTGAATAAATCCTCGCTTTAGTGCCCTTTTACCAGGGACCTCAAGGGCTCCCTGGGACCTGAAACTTGTGGAACTCGATCGCCAGCGATGCTTCACGGCCCGCCACTCACACATGATCTTCGCTCAGCCCGCTATGGAAAAATCGAGCTCCTCAAGAAGAGACAAAGCTCCCTGCGCCTTCGCCTCACAGCCTAGGCATCGACCTAACTACAGCGCAGCCGGCCCTGTTCGAGAAACGCAACTGGACCGACGAAACTACGCTTGCGCTCGTGCGAGCCTGGAAGAAAGTTCTCACTGGTGAGCGACTCAAGGACTAGTAAACAACCATGGTGAACCAGAAAATTGATGATGCGTTCAAAGCTGCTTTTCCAACCACAAAGTGATCGAAAAAGGCAGTTGAAGAGAAGCTGCAAGCTCTTCGAGAGATGTTTTGCTTCATCAGTGACGTCAACGCGGATCGGATCGCGGGGAGCATGGGCAAACCCGAGTGGTTTGATCTGAGCAAGAAAAAGAAGAAGGCGCTTTGGTACGCCATAGAACGTAGTCCTCTCGCGTTCCCTTGACCTTTCCGATCTGTACTAAGCTGTGGTGTTGTTTGTTTGGATCTCACAGTAAGCGCCACCGAATAAAAAGCCCGAACCTAAACCAAGACGTGTTCGTGGAGCTGAAGACCTTCCATGGTCAGCAGCCTGACACTGAGCCTCTTGAGACAACCTTCGACGCCCAACCCCGCTTTCAAGACGACGTCCGATGGTGCGACGCCACCGATGATGTATTCAACCCCACCGCCACCAAAACGAGCAGCACGGGTGAGCCCAAGGACCCGCACAACACGGGGAGGAATACTAACAAGAGGAAGCGAAGCAGTAAGTACGATAACATGAAAGAAATATTGCAAGAGCGGTCGGAAGCACTCTTCGCCCGCACTGAAAAGCTACAGCGAGAAGAGATGGAGGAACGACGCAAGGAGCATGCTGAGCGAATGAAGCTGATGAAAGAGCTCGTGCTGGCTTTGACTAAGAGTACTACTGGCGATATGTAAGTCGTGTGAGCATTCATTTGCATATTTACTTCCTACATTGATGTATTGACTTGCATGCAAACTATTTTTTCAGTTCACTCCGTGTGGTGCCGCTAGCAGTGGCCTCGACTTCGATTTCTGGTTGTGGAAATCTCACTTCGTATTTGTTCAGTATCTGCTGCTTCTCTTCCGGAGTGAAATTGAACGTGTCCTTGCGATCAAGCAGAAAATTCTGGATGATACACAGCGCGTATACGATGTCAGGGGCAGCATAAATGTCCCGGTCGATTCCTTTCAGCTGAATGCGCCAGCGGCACTTCAGCCGGCCGAACGCACACTCCACACGATAGCGTGCATTACTTAGCCTCTTGTTCAGCGATGCAACGATAGCATCGGCTTCTGTCTCGGCAATCTCGAAGGTGGTGACCATGTACTGTGTGTTTTGGTATCCGAAATCTCCCAGCAAGAAATACGGGATGTTGGTGCGCGACTCAGCACCAGTAGATATGGCCCGCCTCTGCGGAAATTGTAGAAAAACAACGGGCAAGCTCACTGTTGCGGAATACGCGACTGTCTCCAACTCGACCGGGCCACTTGCAGCAGAATCTGCCCCTCCAGTCAACCACCACCTGTAGCATGATGCTGTACGAACACTTTCTGTTGAAAAACATCGTCCCGTTTTCAATTGGCTTGGCTATCGGGATGTGCGATCCATCGATGCACCCCACGATCTGTGGAATACCGCACTCATCAGCGAAATGGCGGGAATGCGACGAGAGATGGCAAAAGGCGGCATACAGCAGCAGCTCCTCCTTGACAATAGCCGACACGGTTGCCGGCCCAATTCCAAACCGGTCTGCCGTAACCCGCACACTCGATCCATGTGCGCACACGTTGAGGAAGACCGCAAGACGCTTCGGGGGCACAATCACATCAGGAGCTTCTCGAATTGGTTTCATTCCTGGACAGACCGACCTTACTAGCCTGGCAATGCTGCTGCGATCCATGCGGAACAGCTGCTTCATGCTGCTGTCGAAGTATATACGCGATGAGAACAGCATGTGTGCCCAGTGGCTGCTGCGCTCCTTGGCAAGCCATTCCCAATGCTGGAGGGCAAATAATCCGGTAACAAGAGCTAGCTCCAGCTCGTGCGATTTGCAGAGCAGGTTCGACATCGTGGCGGACGACGACGTGTCGGCGGACAGCATCTCGACTAAGACCACAAGCATCGAACCAACGGCTGGATTCATCTCACTTGCCTGCGCTCTAATACCACACACACACACATGCACAACGGGTTAGATAACGAGGTACCAAGCACGAGCGACAACGGCGGCATATTAACTGTCTCTAGTGGCAGCGCAATTGTGCGGGGAGAATGCACTCGTCGGGTTCAGCGCAGATTTTGTTGTTGGGAGGACCTTCAACACTCTATCGACTGAGTGATGGTCGCACGACCTTCGGATTCCCTCTCGAATATGTGAAATAGACCTCGAACTTGGAAGGTTGGAACTTCTCCTCCAGGATCCAGGATCCAGTCTTCAGATTTTGCTAAACGGGGCCATTGTCTGTGAGAAATAATTTATTCCCGCAACATTACTGATTATATCTGAACTCGCGCAACATTTTTTTAGATTTTATCTGCCTTCAAACAACACGCAGCTCTGAGTGGTGCAATGTGGAACTGCACGAGGCGGTCAACGGAAAGCTACATATGCCATCGTTAACGCGTCTTGCAGAATATGGAGATGATGAATTGGCCGTCGAAAATACCGTGCAGATCCTGCGGCTGCGAAGCAGGCGCAGCAGATGCACTGCAACGCTTTACAGTATATTTGTTGTTTTTTGTTTAACTCTGGACTTAACCAGTGTTCTTGTGCTCTTTTACCCTTGTGATTTGCTACAGTATTTGTATATTCTGAACAGATTTGTCTAAGCCTCCATGCTGCCTTTGCTTTTCTGCTTGGCTATTTAGGACTAACTTCACGAAACAAATTGAAGAAATACATCCAACAATTTGCCAACTTTTCAACCAAGGAAGATTCACAGCACCAGCAGCTTTAGGATCACGCCTTTGGTGATTAACGTGAAATCCTGAGCTGTTGTGTGGCTTTGTTATTGGCCAATAGCTCAAATCATCTGGTTCGTATGGGACATGCGATCAGGAATTGCCAATCGTCATTTCGTATTGCAGTTTGGCTTTGTAACAATTGATCGACAGATCGCAAGGTAACATATATTTATAGAGGTATCATATCAGTCTGTGCTTAAGCACCGAAATATGAAACGCCACAGGTGGTGATATATAACCGTTAATTAGCAAATGGCCCAACACGCACCTTGAACTCGGTGATCTGGCAAGCACTGTAGTGCGCTATCTCACGTATTATCGCGCCATGAGCACTTTGCAACAGATTCGTTCGAGCACTTTCCCCTGAATAGTATTATATTTACATGTTTTGCGCACAGATTTACTGGTAGTAATAGCAGAAAGGTTGGACTGTATTAATGAAGCCCTCCTCTATCTAAAACGACCGTATCTCTCTCTATGCGTGCGATATGCGTACCGCTACAGTGCAAAACGTGACTGATTATAATAATTGATATCACGACTTATGAAGAGTACAATACTTTGTTGGTTCGGCCGATTATTATGTTGGTTCTATGCAATCTAGTCGGTGAGTTACTTAGAAGTAGAGGTCGCAAACGGGTACCCGTACCCGAACGGTTAAGATTTACAGGTGATGGGTACCATGGTTAACCGAATCCTGGCAGTAGATCGAAACGGACGGGTACGGGCAACAGAGTTGTTGGAGCGGTTGACCACGGACGATCGAGCGCAACTTTGGCAGACCCACCCGGTCATAAATCGCCACTGATTTCCAGCTAAACTACAGATGCGGTAGTTTCTTGGCTGACTTGACGACTCTTATCTAAATTGCATTTTTGCCTCTCCGAAAAATGAGCAGTACAAGTAGTACAAAATTTTAGGTTGAAAACTGCCTTTCTTCATAAATTTAGAAATTCGAAATACAGTTTCGGGTGACCGACAACCACGGTTGTCCGAGAGAGATAACTACGGGTGGTCATGGTCATCCGAATTCTGACAGCTAGCTCTCTTGGTCGGGCACGGCCATCCGTGGCGCAACATTTGCGACCTCTGCTTCTAAGTAAGAGCATGTCCAACGGTGCGCGCTATCCAATTGCGCTAAAACGTGAAATATACGTGCGCCACGTCACACACCTCCCCATTGCCGTGGTCTCGGTATCAATGACCGCTTTGCAGGGAGCACGCCATTTTTACCGCGAAAAGAGCGTTTGCGTGAACCGGCGGAATGTAAACTACCGCTCCTTACATATTTTTCGCTAAACGGCTTTTGCGTTTTGTGTGCAGTGCACCGTTCGGCATGCTCTAAGGCACTTCTTATATATGAACAGCGGTTCAAAATAAAACCCGGGGCAGGCAGATCCTACTATTATGCATAGCTATATTATAGTACAGGTACGGAGGAAATGCTACCATGATAATAGAGAAGTTTTGCAATGCCCATTTCCCCCCCCCTGTTTCCACAAAGAGCATATGGTATAATATCCACGCTATTCCAACCAAGTGAAGGACGGCTTATTCTCTGACTACCTTCTCCGCTAATGAGAGCGGCGTATTTCCGTATTTTTGTCCAATCATTTGAGCTTGTGAAAAATTGCAATGTTCAGACCAATCGACCGTATTAAGCTAGAATATTTTGAGAGTATTTACTATTCAATACAAACTTTCATATGAATGCATATTCTACAAATATACTGAAGTTCTGACCTTGCGGCGGTAGTTGCACCTTCACAATTGGAAAGGAGAGAGCTAGCGGCATGTCCATAGCGTCATTGGCGCCCGCCAACAGCAAGAAGGCGCGGGTGACGACGGTAATCTCCTTTACAGCAGTTCTTACAACAGAGGACATAACGCTCGACAAAGCTCACGAGTTAATCGACGTCGACAAGACAGGTACGATTCTTAGAATTATGCTAGACAAGTATGCATATTCTCTTGCTAGATCGTCGGACAAAGTTCGTTCGATGAATACATGTCTAGCCTACTTTGGTAATGCCAAGAACTGGCTGCTGGAAAAGAACATTCTCGATTGCTCTCGTTTGTGCTTGTAAGTTTTCATCAACCTCTCGACACTGTGGGTGCATTGATAGCTGACAACTGTGCAACCAACAAGGCTGCGGTGAATATACCCGGGGTGCCTTTGCTCGGGTGCGCCGCTCACAAGTTCTTTCAGCTTATAGCTGAAAGCTACGGGTTTGCCGGCATTTCTAAGCTGCGCAGGTTCAACTTGTAGTGATTTTTACGGTTTTAAACCACTTCTTGCGACACTTTTGCGAAATCCGGCGGTGGCTACACCATAACGAACAGCGTGTTGGAAATAACCACTTCCTTTCAGTATTGTCACGTGCTCAAAAGCCGCATGGGACGACCCCTCAAAAGGGTGATTTTTACCTCATATTTAGTTCCCGGTTACTCGTATGACTATCCAGAATTAGGATAGCTACTTCGCGGTACGCTCGCGCTTACGTGCACACATGGACAGTCGCTGGGTCGGGAGACCGTTAAAAATGAACCTGATCGGGAAGCTGCGGTTGGGTTTTGGCGTGAAGGGTCGGCGAAGTATACATGTACCCATCTGCAAAGGTTGACACGGCAGCCAATCAGAGAAAATCACTAAATTTGGCTTCGGGGCCTCACTTGCTTTCAGTATGGCTCCGCCCAGGTTCAACTGGTACATCGGTACAAGATTTCTAAGACCCGGCTAATCATTTCTATTTCTTACTCGTTTCGTACGCGAACCCAACACAGGGCAGTCGGCCAATTGCGCGCGGCGCGACGGTCGCCGCATGCCTTCCGTCAATTGCGACGGGCCCGCGGCGCAACAGGAAAGAGAGCGTTTGCTCTGCAGGTGCACATGCGCTCGGGCCCCGCGGCGTGCCAGTAGGTGGTGTGTAAGACGTCGCCGCGCGCCGCGACTGGGGCGGCACTCCTGCCTACCTTGCAGCCGACGGCGAGCAACCATTCAGGCGTGCGAGGTAGTGCTTACAGTCAGCGGTAATGTCCGCTGCAAACGGGGAGAGGGCGCTTGGTTGTGGTGCACGCGTGTTGGGCGCAGCGTGCGAATAGGCGTTCGAGGTGATCTGTAACGCGAAGTTCGTTCCCTTCGCCGAGCTGGGCATGTAGGCGTGCGTGCAAAGTGGTGCCGACGGGGTAATGCGCGCCACGTTGGAGCAGTAGTTTTGGTTCTCCTCGAAGTTGGCGCAACGCAAATGTTCGAGGTAGGCTCCCCGTACGGCACCGCACGGATACGTCTAACTTCGTGGAGTTCGGGAGCTTGCAGTAGCTGTTGCTCGACGTTATTACGGAAGCACAACAAAAGTGGTGACCAGGCAAGGTGGATTGATATGGATACGCGGGGACGACTCAACTATGAACAGAACGATCAGCTGTCCTAATCAGAGAGCACTATGGGCGCTTCGAGATGCAGTTTTCGTGCCCACATTGGCACGTGACCACCGACAGATTGGCCTTGCGGTAGCAGATTGTCAGCTCGCGGAGTGGAGGTATGTCGTCCTTGGCGAAGATCCCCAGGCGAGCCGAGTTCGTCCATTCAAGCTCGAAGAGACCGCAGTTCGGACGGCAAGCATGATTCACGAAGCGGCTCTCGTTTCCGCATCTGCCGGCGTCAACGAACACGTCGGTTGGGCCGTCCCACATAGCTTTCGTCTTCAACTCGACCTGGTATCGTCTGTTGACGCGCTTTCGGGCGTTGACCCCAAGTAGGACTTCACCCACGTACTCAACAACAAATGCGTCCTTCGGAAAGGTAGAGTCGCAAACGACTCCGAGCCCGACAGGTGTCGAAATTAGGTCGAGCTCGTAATGTTGCTTCATGCGGTTACCACACCGGGGTCCGAGAAAGCAAATCGAGTCGTCACAGACGATGTCTTGATTCACGTTGATACACGAACTGCTTCGTCGATCTCCTCGACCTGCCACACAATGATCTCCATCGCATTCACAATCGTATCGGTACGTTGAGTATCGCTGCGAAACCGGATTTGGCTGCGTGACCGCGAAGATGTTGCTGGTCAGATGCATGATTTCACGCGGCCAGGCCTGTGCCTCGATGAACTCGTAGTCTCTACCGACGATTGGCAAGGCGCTCACACGCACTGGAGGTGGAGGGGCTTGCGCGGCCGCTTGATGCTCGCGGAAATGTGGTCGATGCGGCAGTCCGAAAAGGCGAAGCCACTCTCGCTGTGCAGTGGTTGTTCCAGTACGTAGAGCCGTGGGCTTAGCTACGTGTCCGGCCATGGTATTATCGTTCCGTTGCCCGGTGGTGTCGTGTACCGCTACTGGCGCCGCATATTGTGATGCCAGCATTAGGGTCAAAGGGACTGGGTTAAAACGAAAATGGCCTCGTTTGGGTAGCTTCTGGCAAGCGTGGTGTGCCTCCGCCGCGCAACGTGCTGTCCGTCATGGACCTTGCTATTTCAAGCGGCGTCTGCGACCACACGAGTGCGTCAAAGGCCGTGCTATGACGGTGAACAAGTGCATCGAACGACTTCCAGACGCTAAATTCGCTCGGACCATTCTACAATTTGCAAAGATGCTATCAAAGCTGGATTTACTGCGTGCGGAACGGCAAGCGCAAGCCATCGAAGAAGCTCGCCCACCAGTTTGCTCAGTGGAAAGTTCCCGCTCAGTCATCGCTGACGAGCAGCCTGCTCCAAACATGAATGTACCGTTTGAGATGTGTGTTCTTCGTATGGAAGAGTTCGACCGGAATTGGCGCGTAGACTTGATCGATCGGGACGACGAGCCTGACTTCGAGAAGATCCGGGAGCAGTTTGAATTGCTGGACGTCTCCCTCCGCAAAAAGTTCGTTTTCCAGTTAACGATCTGGAAAAACAGAAACGACTCGTTCAATCAGCTGGGGTACCGCCGAGGCTTCCTCTACCGGTTCGACAGAGTTCACTCTCTCAAGCTCCTGTACGGAAACCCGCTTGGCAGCATGCAGATCCGTCACCGCCTCGAAGCAAAGCCTTTGATCGCCACCCAGACTCCTGGCAACGACCACGGACAACTCCGCGCGCAACCGCAAATTGCTGCAGTTCGTCAGTAAGAGCTCTCGCATGATGACAGCACAACCGGTGTCCCCATCAACGCATCTACCGCGGCTTCGGAGCAGCCGACGCACACCGGTGAAGCCGTATACCACCGCAAAGCTCGCGTGACGAAGACGCAGCTGCTGTTACTCCGGCGGAGAAGCCTTTGGCAAGACGTAGATCGCCTACGGAGGAAGAGACCGAGGATCCGCCGAAACAACGCAAACAGAGCCGCAAGGCGCTCAGCTTCGAGTCCCACCGCGAATTACACGTTCCAACTGAGTAACACAGCGATATGGAGGCATTGCATATTTGAACATACTGAACGGGTTGCTAGCTTCGGTGCGTGATATTAGTTATGTAAAAAAATGTAGTACGTTTCTTGTTGCAAAGCATATCGTACTGGCACCCTATCGTCTCCAAAGCTGTGCCATTACTGAGCTATTGATCGGTTCCAGTTTTGAATTAGCGGCAGAACGGAGATGCCAACCCACCGAGGGAAGGGAAGGCAGTTTCAAGGAACTCGGAAAATAAGGCATCACGCGGTGTGCTGGGTTTGGTAACAGAACGGGCGGCCCTTCCAGCCTTACCGACAGATCCAAGCGCGGTGGCAACCTCGCATGCAGCAGGGGTTGGGAGCACCCCTGGTCTGTTCTTCGAGAGTGCCGCCGTCCGTTCATGGTACAGCGGATCTCCCACACTTCCAGTGCTGCATCCTGGATCCGTGCTTGGTGCCGCAGTGGACTCAGCTTTACCTGAATTAACGCGTGCAGCTTCACCTGCTGTTGAACAGCCTCATCCAGAGCCTGATAGCAGTGTCTGCGACTCGTACAGCCCCTCGGCGCAATCTCCTCTCCGTTTGAGTGAGCGGCGTAGTGCGAACGTATACACGGAAGGCGAGCTATTCAAAACAGACAACGGCATGACCTTCATTGTTCCTACGCCAGACGAAGCAAAGAAACTGGGAACTGAGGCTGTAACCAAGCTGATGTGGTAGAGCGGTTCAACGAAAGATCTGATGGACAGATAATTCCCGAGTAAGCGTTGGACACAAGGAGATCGATGGAACAAGACTGAAGGCTGTCGCAGGTGCGACATGAAGTCGACGTGAAGATGGCGTGAAGATGACGTGAAGTCGACGTGAAGATGACGTGAAGTGTGGATATAGACGGTACCAGATCTGAGCCCGTTCTG
>JAABLL010000003.1:53052-63865 GCA_012295475.1 Phytophthora gonapodyides | reverse complement strand
TCCGCTCGCATGCATGTCATTTGCAGCGACGAATGCTTCCAGAGCATTCAGCAATTACGCTCAATCAAGACAGAGACAGAAGCGTTGATGTCTGACCCTACGAGGCAGAGCAGCGAAGATAGCACGTCTGCGACTGACGGCGCGTCCAATCGACGAAGAAGTTCCGATGACCTTGCCGCTGTCGCTCCGAGTCCTGAGATGATTCCCGTCAACACCACGGATGCGACTGATGCGTACTCGACCGAAGACAATCGTCCGGCGTCTTCGCTCACGTCAGATGAAGACGCGTCGGCAGAAGCACCACCTCCTACGATTCCCGAAAAAGACGAGCTCTTGAGCGAGTATGACTTGCTGCTGGATGAAGAAGTGGCGTTCAGGTACGGCAGACTTGCTTGCATTCGAGCGCGGGGTTACGTATTTGTTCTAACCTGTTGTATGTTGCTTATAGTGTCGAGACGGCATACTCCACACTGTGGATCGAATCGGACGCGTTTTCTCGTGGATTAATCGAAGCTGCCGGATCGACAAACATCTCGATCCGTCCGTGGGAGATGAAGACGGATTCGTACACTGCCGTCAGCAAGCCAGACACATTCGATGCGTCTCGGCTGGTTTCGTACACCCACAACAAAAAGTACATGGTTGGGCCCAGCGTTATCCCAACGTCACAGACTCAGCGATACGCGTATTCACCAGGGAGTCGCCTCGTTGTCTGCACGACAACATCTGTTACCGATGTACCGTACTGCGATTACTTCCGTGTTGAGCACCGATGGGTCTTCAGTGCTACGAAGAAGCGAGGCGTATGCTTAGCGCAGGTGGGACTTCGTGTTCAATGGGTGAAGAGCACATGGCTGAAGAAACAGGTAGGCCCTTATGTGGATTGTCTTGCAACAAGCGTCACAGTACGTTAACCTACCTACTCGCTATTGTGAACTGTAGATTGAGAGCGCAACCGTCTCCGAGGCCAAGGAAGCCGTGAAAACTTGGCTAAATGCTGCAATCGGTACTACAAAGCAGAATGTGTCGGCTGGAGCTGCTGCTGTGTCACCACGAGCTCTGCCAAGCACATCTTCGACAAAAGCACTGTCTCCGAGCGAACAACCTTTGAAGGAAATGCCCCAGCAAGAATCACTGGAGGTGAATAGGGTACTGGCACCTACAACGGGGTCTTCGTCAGTTGTCATCGGTATGGGTCAGCTGGTGCAACCTCACTCGACGATACAAGTTGCAGCTATCCTTTGCGCGCTGATGTTCATCTACACGATGTATCGCGTGTGCGCGGCCATGGACGAAATGCAAGAACTGACGAGGGAGGCACTGATTCAGCAGCGTCAACAAAAGGAACTACTGAAAGAGCTCTTAGCTAGGCTATGAAGTACGAAGGATCCGTCAACCGTGCGAGTCGAAGATGACTTTGCCTCTTTGCCGACAGCAAGACCCGCTCAAAAACACGAGGAAAATTGCGAAAAGACAGACCACTGCTGTTCAATAATTATGGTGTGGAGTGCTATTGAGTGAACCCTTCTTCATCCTCTTCCTATGTGAGTGCAGGAGGAAGGCATGAGAGACATGGACCCCGCACTAGAAGCAACTTAAACCACCTACCTCGTCACTGTACGAAGGGAGAGAAGCAAAACTTAGAAACGGAACGTCCTGCGGCTTCGCGTGCTGTTCGTGTATTTCCTCGACGGGGAAAAGCTGGACGTCGTCGAGAGCATCTGAAAGAGACGGAAAGTCAGAGGGTTCCAACCTGGCAGTTGTGGCAAAATTTATCATAAATGTACCTTGATCATCATCAGTCCAGCTGCCGGTACTGCTAGTATCTCGAATACTCTCACCATTGCTGCGCTCGGTGCCATTGCTCGATGTTGCTTGTCTCAACGCAGCCTGCAAGCTTTCGATCTCATGTTGCATACCGCTTACACGCTTCTTCATAACTGTGTTTTCTTGCTTCAAAAGGGCAAGCTCTGAAATGCAGGTGAGTACTTCATGCATTAGACGAGCGAGCGCATGGCACAAGACACCAGCTGAGATACGTACCGAACACATCCTGCCCGCAGGCACACCACGTCTTAGCAGCACCCTTGGTGTTGTTGGACTTGATGGGACTCTTTCTGCTTGTCATATCGACGTAAGTGCTGAATTCGTCTCGGATTCTTGACAAAAGCCGACCGTAGTGCTGCACAATACAAAATTCTTGCGTAAGCAACATTTACTATGAAAAGACAAAGAAACCAGCGTACCTCATCCTGTGCAACAATGCTATCGAGCACATTCTGGCATGCGCGCGTACGTGACAATGTCTTCTCAGGCAACTGAAGCAGAGAACGTCAGGAAGTCAGACACCAATAATCAATTCACGAGCAGCATCGCTCACACGTACATTCGAGCGCCCAATCTCGTTCAACCGCTCCACCAGCTCGACTTCCAGCTGTACCGAGGAAGATCTGTACCCTCCGACCAGAATGGATGCTGCCGTGTTCGGATAGGACGGAGTAGATGTCTGAGCGGGGTTTGCCATCAGGATGGATACGCTGGCGGATCGACTGGGACCAAGTCTGACTCCTGTGATGATTTCGTCTTGGTTCTGCGTCTTACCGGTCGACGTTGTTCGCGGTGGCTTCCCGTAACACGACGTGTCTGTGCTTGGGGCGCGATATCCACTATTTGTCCTTGTAAGCGTTTTGGAGAGCGGGGCCGATGCTAGATTTCTCAGAGCCTCGATTTGGGCCTGCAGCTTGTGGTTCGGATGTTGGTGGCCCCCGTTGCTTGAACCCTGCTCTACGGCGTGGAAAAGTTTCTTTCGGACTGCAGATGCCGACTGGCATCGCCTGCTTAAATCCAGTTAGTATTTACATAATTTCATTCACCAGGATCGTTCACCTACCGAGGCATCTGCCGAGTACTCGAGGGTGTTGGCACCGACGATTCATATGCGCCACTTGATACTGGCTTCGCTCTGGTAGTCGCTTTGCTGCTTAGTGAAGAGCGCACAATCGATGCTTTGCTGCGTAGATAGCCAGGATGAACCGTGTGCTTCGATGCCAGCTCTCGATCAATCTCAACTCGAAGATCGGAGAAATAACCTTTCTCGGGATACTGCGACAAATAAGTCGAGCAGTAAGTATGTAAGTACGACACACGATACGGTAGCTACTGGACGTGCAAACATCACGCACTTTGCCGAAGACTCCAAGGTGTGGATCATAATTTTCAGGATCACTGCCGAGTGCGGAATGACGAGGATGCTACACAACCTCGTGCTGGTTAGTGCCTGGTGTCGTCGCTGCTTTAGTGGCCGATTGATCCCAATCACCTACCGATACGGAAGGCCCAGCGCTGTACACGTTGCTGCGTTTGCGCTGCATGAGGCTTGATCTCTCTGTATATCCTGTCCTGCAATTCTCAAAGCAAAGCACTTGTGCGGGACCAAGGACGGCCATAGCCTAACAATAACTCTATTCAAAATGGATTTATGCGAATGCAGCCAAATTTGGCGAGCATGCCTTCGAGGTGCAGGTGGGTACGCAGGGACAGCAATCGGCCAGGGAGAATCACTCGTCGTCGCTTTCCTCGTCCTCCTCTTCGTCGAAGTGGCCCTTGCGGCGATTCCGGTTCATGTGCATCATGGCAAATCTGTCCTCGGCCATCATGAGGCCGTTCGAGGCTGCCGCAGGCTGCGCCTCTTCTGCATCAGTTTCCTTTTCTTCTTCAAGACCCTTCGTCTCCTCTTCCGTGTCGCCCTGGGTCCATGCGCCGCCAGTCGGCGTATCGTCAAATGCCGCGGGCCTGATGAACACACCACAACCATCAGTTTTACCCCGTTAAAATCTCCATTTCCGAGTTCAGCCGTACCAGAGCTCCTTGTGCTTGAGGTTCTTGATCTGCTCTTTGTACAGAATGTGCGCCACAATGGACGTGACTGCGCCCTTCTTGCCCCTGGCAGTCGTAGCCTCGCCTCCGTCGCCCTCTCCGACGATCAAAAAGTCGCCTATCGACATCAACCAACAGCAAACAGCACACACACACCGCAATTTAGTAAAAACCCACTAGTTACGTTGCAATACACTACGGCATTGCACCGCCCACTCAAGAACGTCGAGAGTCTCGGCAGACAAAGGTCTCGACCACCGGAAAAGAGTCATGGCCTCACCTCGCTTGACCCAAATGAGCTTGCGGAACTTGGTCGGCAGCATCGTCACCGCCTTGTTTCCCACAGCGTCCACCACCTGCAGTCAACATCGTCACCGTTAAATTCGCAACAACAACAACAAAAAGACCACCGGGACTGTCGCCGCACCTCGAACAGGTTGCTGCCCCGCAGCGCCGTGACGCGCACAATGAGCTCGTGATCCTTGGGCTCCGGGTCTCCATACAGCACGCGCTTGGTCACACCCTTGCGGTACGCACTCTTCCTGCCGCTGCCCGACATACTCAACAGGTCCTCGAACTGGTCCGCGTACGTCTCTAGCCAGCCAAAACCGCGAACTTGTAGACCGTGGTGTGGCCCACCTCAACAAAACACCGCCCAGAAACCCGATTTCCATTTCGCCAAAAACTAACGATGGCTGGACGAGGACGAGGAAGAGCGAATACACTNTCTGCGGGTGCGGGACCTCCGCCGCCGCCTCCGGGACGCAACGGGCAGTTCGAAGACGCGCCTGAGCGAGCTCCGCCCATGGCCCGCAACGGTATGGGTCCGCGTCCGCCCATAGTCCGCAACGACATGGGCGAACCTTCGGGTGGTCGTCGGCGTTCGCGTTCTCGGGACCGCAGCAATGGGCGTAATGGCGGGGGCTTCAGCGGGCCGCCGCCGGGACCGCCGCAAGAACGGGCGCGCTCACGTGAACGCTCGCGCGGACGCGACGTACGAGACCGTGAGCCCCGAGGCTATGACTCTGGGAGGCGCGATGAATCGGACCGCCGTGCACCACCGCGTGGTCGTTCGCGATCCCGGTCCAGGGACCGCCGGGACTATCGACGCGGAGGAGACCGCAACGAGGACCGTGGCTACGGCGTGCGCGGACCCCCCAGGGATGACCGCCGCCCGCCACGCAGGGACGAGGAGGCCATGGAGCGCGGCTACCGACGCTCCGCCCCCAATGGCCATGATGACCGGACGTCGCGCAGATACGTGTCGGACTACCAGCCGTAGATGCCGTTGGCGTCGACATCCACCCATTCTGCGTCCTCCATATTGAAGTGGCAGCTTTCAATCAACGCAGCACGCTGAAGGTAAAAGCTTTTGGTGGCCACGATGTGGGGAAGGTGGTGGCAGTATAGTAACAAGGGCGGCGTGACACGGCCACGACAACGTCCCGTGCTGCCGAGTTTAACTCTAAAAACAGGAACTTGATCGACTTCGCCTCACAACTTTGGCTTGTTCATTTGTGCCGTGGTGTTGCAGGTCGTAGAAGCTTGGAAGCTTGAAGCATGACGAATGATGCGAGCGCGGCTGCCGTCGCGTCGTTGCCTGGTTTAACGCCGGCCGCGATGTCGCCGGCTGGAGCAAATGCGACGAGCCATGAGGATGCTGCAGTCAAGAAGGCTGAAGCCGTTGCAAGCACCAAGATGCGCGAGCCCAAACTTCTTTTCGCAGTCGCCAAGAATGTGGCCAACTCATCCTCGAAGAAGCAGCTTGCTGCTGTTGGCAAGAGCCCCGTGCCCACGACTGGAGACGCTAATGGCAGCATGCGCACTATGTTCGGCGTCATCAAGCGGGCCCAAGCCAGTAAGCCGGAGCTGCTAGCAGCACGAGCGTCTGACGCTCAACCAAAGCAACCAAAACCTTCAGAAGAAGCAAACGCAGCAGTCAGGCAACGCTCAATCAATCAAGAAACAAAGCAGTTGCAACCAGAGCCAAAACCTTCGTCTGCGTCTGCCGAGGAAGAAGATTGTCTGGGCGTTAGTAGCAGCAAGCAAGACGAGCACAACTTCGTCGACGACGTACGGGAGACTTTGGAAAAACTGGTGACTCAATTGGACAGTGTGGACCCACGCAAGCTGCTCGCAGTAAGACTGGGAGGCGAGCTGCGCGGGTTACTCGGCAAAGCTCAGGATGAGTTCGCGGCGTACGAGACCGAGTTTGTGGAGCACGCGTCGAATGAAGGCGTTTCGGTGGCCTTGCAGAACTTTTCGGCGTCTCTGACTCAGGTGTCCGCAATCGCTGAGCGTCTGCGTACTGCCAAGTTCCTGCTTAACAGAACGTTCAAGCGTGAGGTACTCTTTGCCTTTCAAGAGATCAATTCGTACTACACGTCGCTGTTCATGGAGCTTTCCATGGCAGTCGCTCGCCGATCCGGAATCGAGCTGCCTCTACCAGCTCCTGTGCCACCACCGCCAGAGCCAATGGAGGTGCCCGCTCCGTCTGCAGATGAAATGTGCCTGGAAGCGCACCAGTATTTCTTTGGCCATGGAGTCGCCAAAAACCTTCGCAAAGCTCTCGACCTTTACACGGTACGAGATCCTTTCTGTGTGTGTTTCCGGCTTCATCTAACGGCATTAATTTTTGCACGATAGCAAGCGGCTGACCTCGGTTGTACCTCAGCTATGACTTGCTTGGGCCAAATGTACTTCGCAGGCAATGGAGCCGAGAAAGACCTACTGGTCGCAGGCAAATGGTTTGAGCTCGCTTCATCAGGAGGTGACATTGAGGCATGTTATCAATTGGGCCTCTTGATGGTAAGTAGTTCAGCATTCCTTATCAGCTTGTCGCACTCTGACTTTACCTTTTGCATCACTTAGTGCGAAAAAGCCGCTCACTTGAAAGACCCTCGACAGACAGATGAGATTCTCGTTCTTGCCCGCGTTCGCTTTTCCCAAGCAGCCGAGCAAGGCCACCGTGACGCTCAATATGAATTAGGTAAGTTTCGCTTAGCCGCTATCTCGGGGTCATGCTCGCATAATTCACCAATTCAATCGTCTTTCAGGAATTTTTCATGAAAATGGACGAGGTGGCTGCGAGCTGAACGACTTGGAAGCAGCCACGTGGTACGCAAAGGCTGCTGAACAAGACCATACAGCGGCCGAGGCAAGTCTCGGGCGGCTCTTTCTTGTTGGAACGCAGATTCAGCAGGATGTGGCCAAAGCAGTCCACTTTCTCCAGCGTGCGGCAGCCAAGGTGCATCACATTCTTGTGCGTTACGGTACTCGAAGTTTGTATGACCGACGTTTGCATGCCATACAGGGCGACTCAAGTGCTCAAACACGGCTGGGATTGCTGTACACGACGGGAAACGGCGTCAAGCAAGATATGGAGCGCGGGGTGGCATTTCTGCAAAGTGTAAGTCCCTTCGCGTGGTTAACGCTCCATACAACATTCCACAAGCGCTGAGTCGTCGACTGGATGGCACTTGCTTAGGCCGCAGACGCTGGGAGCAGTGTCGCCATGACTCGTCTCGCAAGCCTGCTGCTTCTCAACACGACGCCGAGAAGTGACGAATCGATCACAATTCCATTCTCTGCTCAGTTTCGAGATCGCGAGGAGTCCCACGACGAAGCACTGCGACTGCTGTTGAGTGCTGGAAATGGAGGCCACACCGACGCTTATCACGCGCTTGGAAAGTTGCTTGAGACGTCGTCGCTTCTTCGAGACCAAGCCGCTGCCCTTCGCTTTTATTCCAAAGCGGCCACCGCGAATACGGTGAGAATTCACTCTTGACGTAAGAACAGCACGCGTTTTGTGTTTCTCACAAATCCATTTCTTCACCAGCCTCACGCAAAGGCGGCCAAGCGCGTTGCCACAATGTGCTACTCGGGGATCGGATGCGCAGTCGACAAAGCAAAAGCTCATCGCTTCTACAGCATTGCAGCAAATGCCGGCGATGCAGAAGCCTTGAACGCGTTGGGTACGATGTTCTTGCCAATAGTCTGGAACTTACGTCATTCACTAACGCTCGGTGCGAACCGACATCAGGACTCATGTACGAAGAAGGCGATGGCTGCGACTTGAACTTCGTGAAGGCAGCCGAATGTTATCGCCGCGCTGCAGACCAAAACAGTCCCCACGCCCACTTCAACTTGGGATGCTTGCTGTCAAATGGCAAAGGCGTTCAACGCAACACTGATGCCGCCCAGGATCATTTTCGGAAGGTGCGTGAACTTGGCAACTTGCAGCACACCAACGTGCTAACTCAGACTGCTTTCCCACATGCTTTGCGAAGGCCACGGAGCTCGGCTACTCGTTGGCGCAGCAATTCATACTCGAAGACTCGCAGTGAAGGTGGAGTAGTGCTGCTATTCGTTTGAATGTTGCTGAAGACATAAACAACGTAATGAAGCCACGCGCATTTATTATGAAAGTGAGGGAAGTGCAGGTGAGATGCACATAGCACACGAAGCAGTCACATGCAGCACGTACGCACTTCCCCGTAGAGTGTCGGAGATCTGATGGAGCCTGCGTTAACGGCACTCCTTTGCTAGCTGAATCGATTCACGCTCTTCAATCTCCAACAACGGAATGCTGCTGATAGCTCCACCAACGCACCTGCCTAAGCCAGCTCCCGTCGCGCATATCTTCCTTCGTCCATGAACTCGACGGCCACAGTTCGGTTCGAGAACCCGCGACCGTGCAGCTCCGTTGCCGCGTTCTGTGCCGACTGAACATCGCCAAACTCAACAAAGACCTTTCCGACGGCGCTGGGAATGCCGTCACGTGGACGTGGCAGCAAAAGCGATGGCACAGCGCCGAACCGCTCGCACTCACTCTTGATGTCATCAAGAATGTCCGAGTATTCTTCGTCATCCTCCAGCTCTTCTGGCGTCACCATGTTGAGCAGCACAACAATACGAGAAGGAGCGCCAAGCGGAACGCTCGGAATGCCTGCCATGCTCATTGCCTGCATCGCCGCGAGTGAAGGGTCCAGTCCCATTTCCAGCCCCGTGTTCACTGTTCCTGCAGCACTCGCTACAGCCTTGGCGTTCTCCTGCGACATCGCGCGGCGTACGGTCAGCGTCTTGTCGCCAAGCCTCATGTCATTCAGGCCAATGCATGCCGCATCCGTCACGTTGATGTCCATGTACTCGCAGAATCCGTAGCCTTTCGAGAGGTTGGAGCTGATCTCCTTCACAAGGTGGAACGACCGCAGCGGTCCGAACGCTTGCAGCAGCTCCTTCACCTGCTCCTCGTTCAGGTGGTACGGCAGACCTCCAATGAAAATCTTGCCTGGGCCATCGCTGACAGTAGTGGAAACGATGCCCAGAGCCGCCAAGTTGAGCTGCGGGATCGGCCCCAAATCCGTAGGAACAGTAGCCGGGTTGTAATCGTTCGGCCGGCGGATCTTCAGCGGCTGGCCGTTGTAGGACACGCCGTCCAGGTTCATGCACGCCGTCGTGAGCTCAATAGTGCGCAGCTCGACGAAAGCAAAGTGGCGCTCGCGGTTGATGTAGACGGAGACCACCGAGCCGCCGTCCTGCTTCTCGCCCAGCGCACGGTCAATGACATCGTTGAAGAACGCGGTAATCTCCGGCTCCGAGATCTCCCCGATGCCGCCAACATACAGGCGCCGCGCGTGCCGCGTCTGCTGTGACTGGCCCGAGAAGCCATAGGCCGAATTGCCCTGGTGCCCGTGGCTGTGAGCCCCTGGAATCGAGGGCGCGATCTAAGCAAGACACATCAAAGACAAAAGGGTTAGCGGACATACGAGGGTTAAACGCGCGCTCGAAATCCAGCCCGCGCCGCTCCAGGGCGCAGCAGAGCTGCCAAGCACCACGACGGACAGACAACGGACAACGAAAACACACGATTTCGCGTCAGCCGTTGTTTCTCTCCGTGCTCTTGGGGTTTGCCATCGTCCGTGTGCCCCACACACGTAGGCGGCAAACAAATGAAATGCAAAGGTCGACTCACCCCAGTTGCCATCGCGGGCGGTTGCGAGGAGCCGAATGACGCCGGGCCGACCGAGCCGGACAGCGCCGCCATGTTCTGCTGCAGGATAGCCTGCGCCGCGTAGGCCGCGGCGTTCTCCTCCGTCACTCCAGGCGGCCGCACGTCGAAGTTGGATTTCTTGCGGCGACGCACCACGCGCGACGACGAGCGGGAGCGGCTGCGGCGGGACGAGCGGTCGCGGGATCCACGGTGGTCGCGATCCCGGCTGCGACTGCGGCGGTCACGGGACGAGCGGTGGCGCGAAGAGCGGCGCTCCCGGCTACGGCTGCGGTCTCGACGGTGCGGAGAGCGCTCCCGGCTGCGACGGCCGCTGCGGTGCGAACGACGGCGGTCGTCGGCTTCCACAGGCTTGGCAGTGCTGCCGTTGGCTTCCTGTGAGAATAATTTACAGTAATGTTGGTAAGATAAGTACATATGTCCTGGACTATTGGCAACGAAGTACAAATGTCTAGACTGAGGACAGGCAACGCCACGTACAGGAGCGTTGGCGAACTGCGAAGGCACAGGGGGCGGCATCTGCCGCTGCTGCTGAGGAGGAGGGAGGTAGCTGCGAGGCGGCGGCTGCGGGGCGCTGCCGGGTGGGGGAAGAACGCCTCCCGGCTGATTCTTCATCCACGCGGGCAACGTGAGCTCTCGTCCTCGTCCGGCCATGCTGTCTCCAAGTTACAGCGATCTCTCGACTGCTGCTCGTCCACCACCAGCGCCCTTTTGTGCCACACCATCTACACCATGTTGTGTGTAGATGGTGTGGCACTTGTGTGTGGCGTGGTTCAACAAAGCACTGTATTTAGTTAGTTCAGGCTCTTCCTTCGTTAATTCAGCTTGAAGTGCCTAGACGCAGTCGGTCATGACCTGCTGCGCGATAGCCAGCGAGTTGGCGTCGCTTCCGGAGGGCACCTCGCTCTGCCACGTGCAAGTTGGCAG
>JAABLL010000003.1:37456-49386 GCA_012295475.1 Phytophthora gonapodyides | reverse complement strand
ATGCAAATGGTGCAGCTGGTGTCAAGTTGCCCGTACTCGCCGTCGTTGATGTCGACACGGCGCAGCGAGCGAATGACATCAACTGCATCGGCATCATGAGGGTACTGCATTTCCGTCAACTCCTCGGTCAATCGCAGGATGTCACGCAGAGCTTCGCACTCGTGCATCCACTGGGCTTGTCTGCTGAGCATGTCGAAGAGCTTGTCGAAGAAGAGCTTGATAGTGTCGCATTTCCGTTCCTTGTGGGCTGGGTTCATGGCGCTCCAGCGCTTCACAGCCGACCACGCGCGCATCTCCTCCCTGAGCTGTATGCACATTGCGCAGCACTTCTTGACTCCGTTGCGCTCGCCGTGGCGGTTCGCTCGGTAGTGCTTTTTCACGAGTTGGTTCATTTGAAGCTCAAACTTGCGAATGTCCAGCAGTGAGGCTCCAAAGCCCCAGCTCTGACGAGGCATCGTTTTCTCACGCTTCATCTCGACGAAGAACCGGGCTTTCAGCTTGCTCTTCGTGTGCGCCACTGAGACCTCAACGGTGATATCTCGTAGCCCCGCAGCTCGTGGAATGTCGGCGAGCTCTCTCACGCATTTGCTGGCGACAACGCGCCTGCCGAAGCCGCTGGGTGTTGTCGGAGCGGAACGATGAAAGCTCTCCCCGAGTGAGCGATGGTAGCTCTGAGCTAGCGACGCCCCGGATGAAAAGACGACGGTGACGTCTTCATTCTTTCGAACAGCCACCATCGACCGGAGATGGCGTGGGTGTTTCAAACCGGGCAATCGGTAAGTGCCAGTCTCGAAGCGAGTGCCAACACCTGCAGCTCTGCGACGTGTTGCAGTTTTTGCGTATCTCTACCTTTTGATGGCCATCTGGACGGCCAATTTGAGGGAGAGCTCGCATGGACAGCCATCTGCAGCACTCCGCTGTCAGCAGCAGGTGCCCTATCTTCGGCGATGCGCCGAGTCACCAACAGGTACGTTCACCATCAAGGAGAAACAGTATGGTTAAAGAGACATGCTGGATCGGGAGATCGAGTTTGTGAGCGCCAATCGAGCATGGTAAGCTTGTAGATGAGGGCCGATGAATACTATACATATACATATATGTATAGCCTGCTTACAGCCTGCAAGACCTCAGCCAGCACGGAACAAGACGAGTGCGTTGCACACTTCCAATTCCCAAGTTGTATTTTCACCTATTTGACGTGGTCCACATCTCGCGCGATCCACTTCGCGCCTGAGGATTGGCCAAAATTGCGCCGCCATGCAGAACCAGTCATTCGGCCGCATTTGCCGCCCAAGCCACCATCCGTTGGCAGCAGACTGACTTCCGCTTCTCGAGCTTAAACCGATTCAGTTCTATCTTTCCTGACGCAACCATGTCCTTCGCCACCCTCAGCAAGACCCAGCGCGACGAGCTCGCCGCCTCTCTGGCCGTCCTGGCGCTCTACGACGCCGGCGTGGAGATCACGGCTGACGCCCTGTCCAAGACCTTCGCGGCCTCGGGCAACGACGTGTCCGCTTACGTCGCGCCGCTCTTTGCTGACCTGCTGAGCCGCGGCCTGGACGTCGAGAAGTTCCTGGCTGGCCCTTCGGCTGGTACGAATTGCAGCCTGCTAGTTAACACTGGAGTTGCAAAGTGATTCTTACGTTTTTTTATGGATAACTAATTCCAGGCGCTGCCCCCGCTGCGGGTGCTGCTGCCGCTGGCGGTGCTGCCCCCAAGGAGGAGGAGAAGCCCGTTGAGGAGGAGGAGGAGGTCGACATGGGCGGCGGCATGGACATGTTCGGCGGAGGCGACGAGGACTACTAAGCGTCATCGCTCGCTGTCTCAGCCTCGGCCAAAGATCCGATCTGCATTGAAGATCGGATGCTGACAGTCGAGCGGAGATGCTAGAACGCAGAAAGTGGAGGAAAAAGGAGAACGAAGAGATCGGGTTTCGCTCGAAGGTTGCCGACATCAGGTGGCTAGAGAGGGAAACAAGATGTCAGCGCTGCTCTTTGACCCGCTTTCCGTCGGGAATGAGTCGGTCGGAGCGTTCGCGGCTGCATGAAGAGAGCCGAGAGGCGTGGAAAGACTCCTGTTAGGTCTCTTTATAGTGTATGGACTTCCATGCTTCGCTGCCTCTCCGTGTAACGCGAATAAAACGAAGGGCTTCCACAAGGAACACCACCGCAGTGCTATGTCGTCGTCTCTCACCGGTGCAGCACACGCAGTCGCTGGTCGCTGTGCAGACGCTTGTCCATCTCGGCGTACTTCTGCAGCGCCGTCTCCTCGTGGCTCGCCAGGCGCTGCTCCAAGATCTGGATGCGGAACATGGTCTCGCTGCAGAAGCGCTCGAACTCCTCGTCCGTGCCCTGGTCGTGCTCGCGCTGGCTGCGCTGGAACGCGGCCTGGCGCTTGGCCAACAGCGCGTTCTCCTTGTCGAGGCGTCCTTGGATGATGTTGGCGCGCTCCAGCAAGCGCTCTTTCAGGTTGCGCAGGCACATATCGCGCACGCTTTGAGCTTCTTCCTTGGAGAGAATGCCCGACGCATGAATGGTCTGCAGGAACGGGCTGAGGTAGTCCACCTCGCTCTTCGCCTGTGCGCAGATCGAGTATAGTGAGTCCACGAGATGAGAGCGAACAGTAGCGAGTGCAAACGACTTACGTTCTTGTCGTGCTCCTTGGCGTCCTCCTTGTCTTTGGCTTGAGCTTCGTCTTCGTTGGCGTCGAAGAAACTGGTCTCCAATGCGATCGCCATCTCCTCTCGCTTTCGGATCTTCAGGATGTCCTGAGTCTCGATGTCCGAGTGGCGCACCGCGCTGTAGCAATCTTTCTCCATCTGAAATGGCAAATGAAGACAGAAAATGTTAGTGAATTGAGCAGGAAACCCAGGGTTTCTGGAGAAGATACTCTCAACCTGCAGAGACGCGCGCAGCTCATTCTCAAGTACCGACAGCTTGGGCTTCTTGGCGGTCGGATCGGCCATGACCACTTCGACGGGGACGTTGGGGGCTTTGAAATACACTCGCGACCCAGCCGTAATCTTGCCAGTGGCGTAGTGAAAGTAGACGCGGATGGAGCCTTCGTGCACATTGTACGCCCGCTTGCGTTGATCTTCGTCAGCCACGAGCGCAGGGTTCCGCGCAAACTTTTCCTTCATCTTGTTGATCGAAATCTCCCCAGCAGGACCCCCTGGCAAGAGGTAGGGGTTCTTGGAGTCGACTTCGTCCTTGTCGGTGGCGAGAGTCACGGAACGGAAGCTTAGAAAGTCGTCGCGGCCGTCGAAGTGCTCCACAACGCGCTTTTGGATCTCCTCCTCGCGTTTCACCAAGCCGTCGGGGCGAGCGCTCGTGTAAAATTGAAATTCTCGCCGATACCCGATCCACTCGGTGCGTGACTTCATCGCCTCTGGAATTCGTCCGGGCGAGAAGCGCTCCTCAAACTTGCCCTCGAACGGAAAACGTGTACGGGACTCGAGTCTGTCCTTCCTGTTCTTGAAGTATTCGCGAATCTCGATGGGGAGTGTGCAGCCGACGTCGCGGAATATCGTAACCCTTGCAATCAGCCCTTGCTCGTGTGTGTTTTCAGCGAACTCCTCCACCTTGGCACGGCTGTAAAGCGTAACATGCTGGTAATCCTTTACGAACCGCTTCTTGTAAGTCGCTCGGTCAACCTGAAGTTTGACCACCCAAGACGGAGGAATGTCAAGTATAAGGTCGTCGTCGTCGGTCGTGTCAGCGCCGTGTTGGTTGTCACTCTCTGTACTGAGCATCTTGAGATCGTCTGACAGATCCACACCTCCTTTTGCGCCTTGGTCGGCCTCTTTCGCGGACTTGCGCTCCGCAGCCGACAGGAAGACGTACTCCCAGTCGGTTGGGTTGGTCAAGTCGAACAGTGTGAGATGCACAGGCTGCTGCTGCATGTTCACCCAGTAGTTCTCGTGGTTCCACACGCTTTCAATGGCCGTGTAAGGTGCTTCTCGCAGCGAGTAGCTGCGTCCAGTCGACGGCTCGAGATAAAAGTGCTCAGAAACCTCGCGCTTTCCAGCACGAATGAGAACCCACGCGTGTGCCCGCTTGCCCTCCAACGGATCCTCGTCGTCGTCATTTTCTCCATAACTATAGTCCAAGACTCGACGCGCCTTTTCTAGCTTCTCTTTCTCGGCCAGCTCCTGCCCCTCCAAATACTTGCTCGTGAACGTTGTACGGCTGACCAGTTTCACTTCGCTCGCAGCCTTGCTCTCTGCAGCGCTAGTAGATCCTTTGGCCGGGTCGGACAGCAGTTCGCGATTGTGGGCTTTCTTCAAGTCCTCCTCCACTGGCAGGACGGGCAATGGGGCCTTGCTTTGGTCCAGAAGGCACAACCATCGAGGAGCGATGCCATTTACAACGTAGGCGTCGTACCCCGCACCAATGAGGAAGGACGCCAGCAGTGTGGCCAAGTCAAAGCTGTCCCCAGACCTCCACTTGAGCGTGAACGACGGCGACGGAAGACACACGGGTGGGATTGTCGGATTGGCGAGCGGCTCGTACTCGACAACACCTGCAAGGAATCGAGCCAACGCGTGACAGTCGTATAGATCGCGAAAAGGAAGCAGCGTCGGCCGGATCGTGGTGCACACGAACTTCGGCACACCCTTTTCGTTAGGCGGGTGCAGATACAGCGGCCGTCGCCTGGGGAACATGCGTTCGAACTGCCGCTGGAAGCCGGCGATGTACTCGAGGCAGAGCTGCTCTTTCGGGGTATTGCTCGTATATGATGGTTGCTCCGTCGGCTCCACGGTGTCGTCGACGAGACGTCGCTGCTTGGTGCTGACCACGCCCGCCATCGTGAACTGCCGCGCCGCAATCGCAGCATCCTCGTCGGACTGGGTCACCACATCTTGGTGCTCGTCGAAGTTGTGGTCGGAGCCGTGGCCGTCGTCACTGGCATCCTTGGCGTCGGCTTTCATGTCCAGGACCATGGCTGCTCGCAGCTTCGGAGAGATCGCAGCGGTCGCGAAGTTGTCGATGAACGGACGCGACTTTCGACTGGTGACTCCTCGATTGGCAACGTGGTATTTTAAAGTAATAGGAGTCTCCAAGTAGTATTCCTGCGGTGAAGTTAGGCTTTCGACGGAGCGAAGTGCAGACATATTTTTCGGCACTATCGTAGGGTGGATGGACAAACCGAAAGGATATCCTCTTTGTAAAGTTGCTCCAAGAGGAATAAAAAGCATGCTAGCTGCTTCATTCGTGCCGTCTTCTCAACCAGCGCCGCAAGATACTGGAAAGCGCGTTCCCCAAATTCGGTGGTCGAAATATTGGATCTAACCGAATTTTGGATACGCAGCAAGCCAATCACAAACAGTGCAACAGTCTCAAGTTGAGAGTCTCAACCAGCAGACAGCCAGCCAGTGTCGCCCAGCGGCGAACGGGCTGACCAAGCTGCTACAGTTGAGCTGAAGGCAGAGTTCGCTTCTGGCGCTCAACATACATTTTTTTCGATTTTAAAAGTTGTACAGCGTCTCACTAGAGTGACGCTCGCGGCGCGCACTTCAACTTGATCGAGCATCAACACGGAGTCGCCACTCGCTCACATGCATACTCTTGTTGCTCTCTACGCTTGAAGTTTGCCACCCTGCATCTGGACGACAAGCTGCGCCACCACGCTCCAGCCAGTACTTTCAACCATAACTAACATCTGCAGGCGTCGGTTACCCCTTCACTTCCTCCAAAACGGAGGCGCCCAGTCGTCCAAGATCGAGATAAAACCAGGGAGCAGAGCTGGCAAAGGATGAAGGGCCAGCCGAAGGTCTGGGACGACACCTCGCCGTTCGTGGCGCGCGGCTCGCCCAAGCGCAGTCCCGTGCGCTTGGCCAGACTCAAGATGCTGCAGTGCGCCATCAACACGCGCAACTGCGACGTACGAGACCACTCGGCCGACGCTGAAGCGAGTCCGCGCTCGGAACGGCGGATCAACCGCCTCGAGGGACCGCAGGACGAGATGCTGGAGACGATGGGCCCATTGGGAGGACTCATGGGATCAGGATGGCGCGGCGGTGAACCCCCGCGCAAACAGAGGAAGCTCCTGCACGCATCGTACCGTGCAGGCGAGAAAGTGGCGGCCAGTGTCGAGGACCGAGGCTACTACCGGCTGAGTGACCGGATCGGTGCGTTCTACACGCAGTCGGCGCGGACGCTCACGATCGAGCGGATCTCCAGCTTCACGAAGCGAGAGGCGCACATGCCAGTGCACTTGGCAAAGTCCCCATTGCGGTCGCCGTCGGCGCGACCCATGGCAGTGTGTCCGGCGCTGGAGCGCAGCTCTCCGACTAAATCAACTCCTTCTCTCGCTATCCAGCAAGAAGACGATGCTCTCTCCCCACGGGAGGAACGGACGGAGAACACTGTGGACGAGGAAGCGGAGAAACTCAGTGTGTATGCAGATGGGTCGAGAGCGTATGCTCGGCACGTGGAAAACAGTCAGGGCGTCTTTCGTTCGCCGTCCCCGACCAAGCCTCGACACCGAAGCCCCAAGTCGCGGTCAAAATATGCTCTCGACGTTAATGAAAACAAGGCGAGCAAGGCACTACAGCTGGAGCCTGTGCAGGCGACGCCACGCACATTTGAACTGGAGAAACGGCGCTACGTGAAAACAATGGAGGCCTATTGGAAGCAAGTGGACCTGTACTTGGCCGCGGCGAGAACCGTACCAATGGCGTCAGACCGCCCTCATCGGATTCTCCGACGCTTACAAGTTCCACCACCTACTGGACTGAACGCAGAAGGTTTGCAGGCTTTCGACGAGCGCAGTGAAGCAATGATTGCCGACATTTTTCAGGAAGTGTACACAGACTACTACGAAACTGTGGCGCGCAGCATGCTGTCGTACGACCTTCTTGATGCGAACACGTGCTTGAAGATGAACATCTATCCTCCATTTCTGCAAGCGGAGCAGAAGTGGTGGACGGACGAAATGTACCAATCGGACGCTTGGAGAGTTCTCCGTCAAACGGGTATAGATAGTTATCGAGCCGAATTGGCACGAAGCCGAGTTCAGCAAAACCTGTTTGCCATTAACCCAGTCACGTTTGCTCTACAGGAACAGTGGATAATGGAGGCCCCACCATCCGAATGGGAGATGTCGACTACTGGAGGAGCAGCGACGTTTGCGAAGATCTTTTTCGTTGACGTCCAGAGTCCGGATTTTCGAACGGCACTACCAAAAACAGTCGATCATTTCGTTGACGCTATCTCACGGCGTGCTGAACTCGTGAAGGACTGCTTGAAGACATGCTGGGTTTCAGCGGCAGCGAAGAGAGTGAACGAGTGCGCGTTGCAACTGCACTACTACAGTATCCGCACCAGCTCGAATCCAGCAGAAAATACGGTTGCACCTGGTTCTGCGGGAACAACGAAAGCTACTGTTATGAGGACGCGTGTATCACCATCTAAAGCGAAGATGGACCCTCCTCGAGGATCACCGGGCAATGAAACTCACAACAAGCTTCTCCGAGATCGAATGGAGTTCGAAGGACTCATCCAGAAACCTCAGCCAGACCGATTCGGTACCCCAAACGGAACTTCAGAAGATCCCGAGGCGGCACTCTACCAGAACTTTGCTGGCGTTCTGGATGCAGCGGCTGTCCTGATGGCAAGGAATTTGAGGGAATCCGTCGAGACTTCCGTGAATACGTTTGTTGATTTCGTTCGGCAGTTTTCAAGCCCAACCTTTAATGGAGAGTCTGCGCTGCTTCTTGCGGTAGACTGTACCATCACGAGCGACGGGACCGTACGCACGCAGGATGGATTCTTTATCGAGCCTTCTCCGAATGTGCTACGGGAGAAAATTGCATCCTGCATTGATATCATCGTCGAGTCCTCGCACAGCTTTCCCCGAATCGACGGTCAAACGAGAATTCCTTCGAAGCTGCGCAGTTCAGCTACGCTAGGACCAAGTACCATGGCGCTGGATGACACTTTCGTCGTGAAAGCCAAGAACACACTTGCCGAGCTGATTGCTGGGCATATGCACGACCCCACAGAAATCCTGGCTCTGTTCCAGCCTTACGACTATCTCATTAACGGTGAGTATGAGGCCAAACTTGAGGCATTGATCGAATCAAGCGACAAGTTACTGCGTGGAGAAGGCACAGCCGAGCCGAAAACCGCCAACGACATTCTTCTGGTGTATCGAGACGAGCTGAACGAGTTAAAACGCTTGGAGAATCAAGTGAAGGATGAGATCTGTGATAAGTGCAGCTTCAAGCTCTTGGCCATCTCGTGCACCGATGTGAAAGTCAAGCTAGTGAACAAGATCAAGGCCCACGCAAACAAAGTTTTGAGCAAGGTATCAGCAGACAATACAAAGCAAATGAGCTCGATGATTGCCGATTATGAGCAAATCGGAGCCAAGCTAGTGACGGAACCGTTGGACTCGTTCGAACTCAAGGCACTCGATAAGTTCTACGTCACAAGCATCGAACTCATTGACGTTTTGAATACCAAGCTCTACGATGACGTGTGTCGCTGCATCCAGTTCCTGAAGGACTTCGACTTCCAGATGGCTCGCGAGGAGATCCAGCTCTTCTTCAACACGTTTCGGTGGCCCGAGAACATCAAGGGGTTTCAAAGGAAAAGCATGGAGCTCCAGACTAAGCGGCAGCATGAACTGGAGCTCATCGTGGAAGGTCGCCAAGAGCAGCTCTCCAGTCAGTTCTCGTCTTTGCAACGCCGTATAGAGAAGATGAGAGACTATGCAAATCTCGCGGACTCGGAGAGTATTTTGAAGCGCATTGAGGCAGCTCGGAAGTCACTGGAAGATGCGGAGGCTGAGGCCGAGTCCATCAAAGAGCAAGAGACGATGCTGGGCATGAGTGTAACCAACAACCAGACTGCTCTGACAGATCTCTCCGACATGCTCGGCCCTATTGACAAGCTGTGGACCACGATTTCCCAGACAATGGAGAAGGTGACTTTCAGTCGTGAGGCACCGTTAGCAACAGTAAATGCTGAAGAGATTGAGCGTGACTGTGACCAGTTCCGCCGCACCATTGTGAAGATTATCAAGGAGTGCGAAAAGAACACGGACGTTTATGCCGTGGCAATCACGATGGCCCAAGAGGTGAAGAAGACGCTCGATGATATGCTCGACAACATTATCCCGCTGATGGTGTTGTTGTGCACGCCCGGCATTCGCGACAGACACTGGGAAGAGATTGAACGTATCACGGGTATCGAGGTCCAAGTTCACGAGGGATCAAACATCAACCAGATGATCGAACTCGGCTTGCACCGATTTACTAGCGGCATCGAAGAGACCTGCGTCAGTGCGTCTAAGGAGTACTCGTTGGAGAAAGCGCTTGACAAGATGGAGACGGAGTGGGTGGGTATTAACTTTTCGACAAAGGAGTATCGGTCAACTGGCACCTCCATCCTGTGCTCTACAGATGAAATCCAGCAAATTATCGACGATCAAATTGTCAAGACCCAGTCGATGCGAGGGAGTCGTTATAACAAGCCGTACTTTGAACGGATTAGCAAGTGGGAGAAAATGCTCATTTCGATTCAGGATATTATGGACAATTGGATCAAAGTGCAGGCGACGTGGCTGTACTTGGAGCCAATCTTCAGCTCAGACGACATCATGCGCCAAATGCCGACAGAAGGCGCGCTCTTCCGCAAGGTCGACTCGAACTGGCGCCGCAACATGCAAGAAACCGTAGCTTCTCCCGCTGTTCTGGCTGTAGCAGAGCGCAGCGACCTGTTACCAGGTCTGCAGCAGTCGAACATGGACCTCGACACGATCCAGAAAGGCCTCAACGACTACTTGGAGACAAAGCGACTGTATTTCCCGCGCTTCTTCTTCTTGTCCAACGACGAGCTGCTCGAAATCCTTGCCGAAACAAAAGATCCGTTGCGAGTGCAACCGCATCTCAAGAAGGCCTTCGATGGCATTTCTCAGCTTGAGTTCCAGGATAACTTGGATATCACTGCCATGCTTAGTCCAGAGATGGAGAAGGTGCCCTTCCGATATGAGAAGATTTCTCAAAATCTCATCAACCCGAACAGTTCCGGAGGAAACGTCGAGGTTTGGCTGGAAGAAGTTGAAATGACGATGAAGAAAAGTGTGGCGTTTCATTTGGACGAGTCCATCATGGATTACCCGACCAAGGACCGATTGGAATGGGTTCAACAGTGGCCTGGACAAGTGGTGCTGGCTGTTAATCAGACCATGTGGACTCAGCAGAGCGAGAAAGCTCTCAGCAGCTGTGAAAAGCACCCCAACGCGCTGCGTGAACACTTGGAGATGCTGAGGACAGAGCTGAAGCGAACCGTTGAAATGGTTCGTGGAGAGCTACCGAAGCTAATTCGAATTACGCTTGGAGCGCTCGTGGTCATGGACGTTCACAACCGCGACACGATTGCTGAGCTGGTCGATTTGAAGATCACAGATAAAACGGACTTCGACTGGCTTGCCCAACTCCGCTACTACTGGGTTCAAGGTGGCGTCTCCGCGACAACTGGCAAGCCGCATACCCTTGAATGCCGAATGATCAATACGTTGGCTCTCTATGCGTTCGAGTATCTAGGAAACAGCATGCGTTTGGTGATCACTCCGCTGACGGACAGGTGCTACCGAACGCTGACCGGAGCAATTCATCTCAACCTTGGTGGCGCTCCGGAAGGACCCGCCGGGACAGGGAAGACAGAAACCACAAAGGATCTTGCAAAGGCAATCGCCATCCAATGTGTGGTGACAAATTGTTCCGATGGACTCGACTATCTCGCAATGGGGAAGTTTTTCAAGGGTCTAGCAAGTTCTGGTGCATGGGCTTGCTTTGACGAGTTCAACCGGATTCAGCTGGAGGTGCTGTCGGTGATTGCCCAGCAAATCCTGTGTATTCAGCTGGCGAAGGCACAGCATGTTGCAAGCTTTATCTTCGAAGGTACAGAGCTGCGACTCAACCCAACGTGCTGTCCTTTCATCACGATGAACCCTGGATATGCTGGACGAGCGGAACTGCCCGATAACTTGAAAGTTCTGTTCCGCACCGTGGCAATGATGGTTCCGGATTATGCAATGATTGCAGAAATTATGCTGTACTCGTACGGATATATGGATGCAAGCGCGCTGTCCAAGAAGATCACGACCACGTACACTCTGTGCTCCGAACAATTGTCTTCTCAGTCTCACTACGACTACGGAATGCGAGCCGTCATGGCAGTGCTTCGAGCTGCTGGTAACCTGAAGAGAGCAGAGGGGCATTTACGAGAAGATACGCTGGTGCTGCGGTCTATCATCGACGTCAACTTACCAAAGTTTCTCTCTCCCGATGTTCCTCTTTTCAATGGTATCGTGTCCGACCTGTTCCCCGGTGTGACGATCGACCCGCCTGATAGAGTGGACATGCTGAACTCGATTAACCACGTGTGCAAGCAGATGAACCTTCAACCAGTTCCCAACTTTGTGGAGAAGGTGATCCAAATCTACGAAATGATGATTGTGCGACACGGATTCATGGTCGTGGGAATGCCATTCTCGGGGAAAACGTGCTCGTGGCGAGTGCTGTCTGAGGTCCTCGCTCACCTGCACCAGCAATTACCCAATGACCATCGCTACACGAATGTTATTGTCTCCGTGATCAATCCGAAATCGGTGACGATGGGACAGCTCTATGGCCAATTTGATGCCGTTTCCCACGAATGGAACGACGGTGTGCTTGCCATTAACTACAGAAACCTGGCTAACAACCCCTCGCCGGAGCGGAAGTGGTTGATGTTCGATGGACCCGTGGATGCGGTTTGGATTGAAAACATGAACACAGTGCTTGATGATAACCGCAAGCTCTGCTTGATGAGCGGTGAGATCATTGCGATGAGCTCTGTCATGAGCATGATGTTTGAGCCCATGGACTTGTTGGTCGCATCTCCTGCGACTGTGTCTCGATGCGGTATGATTTACATGGA
>JAABLL010000003.1:22017-37410 GCA_012295475.1 Phytophthora gonapodyides | reverse complement strand
TCGGCGAACATGACGCAGAATATCATCGATGGCAAGCTTGATAAGCGCCGGAAGGGCGTGTTCGGGCCCCCACTCGGCAAGAGCGCCATCATCTTCGTCGATGATCTTAACATGCCTCTCGTCGAAACCTATGGCGCTCAGCCGCCTATTGAATTGGTACGACAACTCATCGACAGCGAGGGTTATTACGATCTGAAGGAAATGTCGTGGCGAAAGATTGTCGATACGATAGTTCTGGCAGCGATGGGGCCACCTGGCGGCGGAAGAAACAGCGTCACGCCTCGTTTGCTCCGCCATTTCAACCTTCTCTGTTTCTCCGAATTCGACGACGCGACACTTACGCGCATCTTCACAACGATTCTGGACTGGTACTTCGGCTCGAATCCATTCATTCCAGAAGTGAAGCGGCTCTCGGAAGCTGTCGTGTCTGCCACGCTGGAGCTGTATCAATCCTCAATGAGTGCATTGCTCCCTACACCGAAGAAGTCTCATTATACGTTCAATCTGCGGGACTTCTCTCGAATAGTGCAAGGCATCATGCTTGTCGTGCCCAATGATCAGTTCAACGCAAACAGCTTGGTGAAACTCTGGGTGCACGAATCACTTCGAGTGATCGGGGACCGACTGATTGACGATCAAGATCGGGAGTGGTTTAACGACGTCCAGAAGAAAATTACCATCAAGCATTTCGCTACAAACTTTGACAAGGTATTCGCAAGCCTTAAGCGAGGTCATGACGGTCCTGTCACAGCGACCGACATGCGCAACCTGTTTTTCGGCGACTATATCGACCCTGATGCCAGCCCTCGGCTGTACAAGGAGGTCGACGTTCGCCTCGACACTGACTTTGATGGCATCGCACAACTCATTCAGTGTCTTGACGGGTATTTGACCGAATACAACGGTATTAGTCGCAAGCCGATGAATCTCGTGATGTTCCTGTTCGCTATCGAGCATTTATCCCGCATTGTCCGCGTGCTGAATATGCCCGGAGGCAACGCGCTTCTTGTCGGTGTGGGTGGTAGTGGGCGGCAGAGCCTTACAAGATTATCGGCGTTTATTGTCGACTTCGAGATCAAACAGATCGAAATCTCCAAGAACTATACCATGACCGAGTGGCGTGAAGACATGAAGGATGTCTTGCGTATGGCCGGCACTGGCGCGAGGCCGCTTGTCTTCCTGTTCAGCGATACGCAGATCAAGTATGATGGCTTTGTGGAAGATATCAACAACATGCTCAACTCGGGAGAAATTCCCAATCTGTTCCCCTACGATGAGCGAGTGGGCATTTGCGAGGCTGTTCGTCCTCACGTGAAGGAGAAACTTGGCAAGGCGGTGGGAGACAACATGAACCAAACGCAACTGTATGCGTTTTTCCTGCAGCGGGTACGCAGCAACCTGCACATCGTGCTCGCATGCTCCCCCATTGGTGATGCCTTCAGGGACAGGCTCCGGAAGTTCCCGTCGCTTATTAACTGCTGCACGATCGACTGGTTCACCGCATGGCCGTCGGACGCTTTGGTGGCTGTGGCCGAGAAATTCCTAGCGGATGTGGAAATGGACAGCGCAGATGTCCGCAAAGCAATCGTGGACACATGCCAGTACTTCCACTTGAGCGTGATGGAGCTCTCGGACAGGTTTTTGAAGTCACTGCGTCGTCAGAACTACGTAACACCGACGTCGTACCTCGAGCTCATTGTGGCCTTCAAAAGCTTCCTTGCTCGACGTCGTGACGCCGTACAAAGTGCTCGGAACCGCTACGTCATTGGTCTCGATAAGATCAATTTTGCAGAAAACAACGTGGCGGTAATGCGAAAGGAGCTGGAGGACTTGCAACCAGTTCTTGACCAGTCCAAGAAAGACACGGACATTTTGATGGAGGAAATCAAGGCGAAGCTTCCTGGCGTTGAAGTCCAGAGAAGCGAAGTGCAGGCCGACGTTGCTATTGCCGATGCTTCCAAGGCAGAATGCGAGCAGCAAAAGGCCAGCGTCGAGGCTGACCTCGCGGAAGCCATTCCAGCGCTGGAAGAAGCTCTAAAGGCCTTGGATACGATCAAGCCGAGCGAAATTAACGAGGTGAAGGCGATGAGTAACCCGCCTTCAGGTGTCAAGCTGGTCTGCGAAGGCGTCTGCGTGATGCTAGGTATCAAGCCTGCTCGTATTCCAGATCCGCAAGATCCTTCGAAACGTATCATGGACTATTGGGGTCCGTCTCAGAAGATGCTCAGTGACCCAACGTTCATCACAACGCTGAAGAAGTTTGACAAGGATAATCTTGATCCCAAGACGATGAAAATCGTCGGTAGCAAGTACATTGCCGACGAGAACTTCAGTCCAGAAAAGGCTGAGAAAGCCTCGAAAGCAGCGGCAGGATTGTGTAAATGGGTGCACGCTATGGCACTGTACGACAATGTGTCGAAGGTGGTAGCACCCAAGCGAGAGGCACTAAGAGTGGCTGAGGAACAACTCGCTGAAGTCATGCAAAAGCTGAACGAAAAGCTATCGCAGCTGAAGGAGGTGGAAGACGGGCTGGCAGAGCTGCAGCGTCAATTCGACTCGGCTACAAAACAGAAAGGAAACCTCGAGTACCAAGTGGATCTTACAGGCAAGAAGTTGATCCGAGCATCCACGCTGATTGAAAGTCTCGGTGGGGAGAAAACTCGCTGGACTGAGTTTGCAGAGCAGCTGACCGTTCAATACAGTCGCCTGACAGGAGACGTGCTGATATCAGCAGGCGTTGTCGCGTACCTAGGGCCTTTCACGTCAGTGTACCGACAAGATTCTGTTCACGATTGGGTCGCCCGTTGCAAGCAGCTTGGAATTCCCTGCAGTGACTTGCCGTCTCTCAACGGATCACTGGGCGATGCAGTGCAAGTTCGCAAGTGGAATATCGACGGACTTCCGACCGATGGCTTCTCCGTGGACAACGGTATCATTGTGTTCAATTCGCGTCGGTGGCCACTAATGATTGACCCGCAAGGACAGGCGAACAAGTGGATCCGAAATATGGAAAAGGACAACCAAATGACGGTGATCAAGCTGACGGATGCCGACTATATGCGCACACTAGAAAACTCGGTACAGTTCGGCACTCCCGTATTACTTGAAAATGTCGGCGAGGAGCTGGACCCGTCACTCGAGCCCTTGCTACTGAAACAGACGTTCAAACAGGGCGGCGTGACGTGCATTCGCCTTGGTGACTCGACTGTTGAATATGCCGAGAGCTTCCGCTTTTACATCACGACCAAGTATCGGAACCCACACTATCTCCCCGAGGTGTCGGTGAAGGTGACGCTCTTGAACTTTATGATCACGCCACACGGTCTCGAAGACCAGCTTCTGGGAATCGTTGTGGCACAGGAGAGACCCGATCTGGAGGAGCAGAAAAACAAGTTGATTGTGCAGAACGCGCGCAACAAGGGGCTGCTCAAGGAAATCGAAGACAAGATCCTGAACATTTTGTCGTCATCTCAGGGTAATATTCTTGAAGATGAAGACGCTATCAACACGATGAACCAGAGCAAGCAAGTGGCGGACGAGATCAAGAAGGAGCAGCTGGTCGCTGAAAAGACGGAAGTCGAGATCGACAACGTTCGACAAGGGTACAAACCAGTGGCTTATTCCAGCCAAGTGCTCTTCTTCTGCATCGACCAGCTTGCAAACATCGAGCCGGTGTACCAGTACTCGCTGTCCTGGTTCATTAACCTCTTCATCGCAAGTATCGTGAACAGTGACCGCTCCCCGGATCTCACGCAGCGGCTACACAACCTTGATGCCCACTTCACGTATTCTCTGTACCGCAACATTTGCCGGTCTTTGCTCGAGAAGGACAAACTGATGTTCTCGTTCTTGCTGTGCATTTCTATCAAGCAAGGCAAGCATGAACTTGAGAGCAGCGAGTGGTATTTCCTGCTGACAGGAGGTGTTGCGCTCTCCGAGCCACCACCGAACCCAGCCAAGCTGTGGCTCAGCGACAAACAGTGGGCCGAATTCGTAAGACTAAGCGCACTACCAGCGTTCCAAGGTATTATCGAGGAATTCATCGACAACGAAGACCAGTGGAAGGCCGTGTATGACAGCCCAGTCGGCCACACCCTGCCGTTCCCTGCCACGCTGGGCCGCCTGAACGAGTTCCGTCGACTGCTAGGCTTACGATGCATTCGTCCCGACCTCTTGGTGGTTGGAATCCAGCAGTTCCTCGTCAAGGAAATGGGCGAGAAGTTCGTGAAGCCCCCGCAGTTCGATTTAGCGCTTTCCTACGCGGACAGCAGTGTATCGTCGCCGCTAGTGTTCATCTTGTCACCGGGATCGGATCCGATCAGCTCCGTTCTTAAGTTTGCTGATTCACTTCAACAGAAGGCCGAGACGATTTCGCTTGGTCAGGGTCAGGGACCGATTGCCGAGCGCATGATTGTTCGCGCCCGCGAAGCCGGCTCTTGGGTAGTACTGCAGAACTGCCATTTAGCGCCAAGCTGGATGCCAGTGATGGAGAAGATCGCCGAAGATATCAAGATCGACAACACCCACCCCGATTTCCGGCTGTGGTGCACGACGTACCCGTCTGATGTGTTCCCAGCAGCGGTGTTGCAAAATGGCGTCAAGATGACGAATGAGCCACCGCAAGGTCTGCGCGCCAACCTCATGGGGTCGTACATGTCGGACCCGGTTGGCGAGAAGGGCTTCTTGGAGTCTGTGGTGAAAGGACCCGAGTTCCGGGTGCTGCTGTACTCCTTGTGCTTCTTCCACGCCCTGGTGCGTGAACGTCGGCAGTTTGGACCTCTCGGCTGGAACATCCAGTACGAGTTCAACGAGTCCGATCTCAGTATCAGCATCCGCCAGTTGGCCATGTTCGTTGACGAGAACGTGCAGTTACCACTGCGAGCATTGAACTACTGCACGGGCGAGTGTAACTACGGCGGACGAGTGACAGACGACAAGGATCGCCGCACGCTCATGTCAGTTCTGGGCAAGTTTTACTGCCACGATGTGTTTGAAGAGGGCTATTCCTTCGATGAGCAGGGGATGTACGCGATGCCGCCCGACGGGGACTACGACGCGTACCTCAAGTTCATTGAAAGCTTGCCTCTGGTGGCCCCGCCAGGAGTGTTCGGACTGCACGATAATGCCACGATTACCAAAGATCAGAACGCAACTGCTAAGCTTTGCCGCGACGTGCTGCTGACCCAAAGCTCTGGCGGTGGAAGTGAAGGCAGCAGCGGCTCGCAAGAGGAACTGGTGGAAGTCGTTGCGAACGATATCTTACAGCGACTCCCGCCAAACTTCGATATGGAGGTGGCTCAAATTCGCTACCCGGTGCGTTGGGACGAGTCGATGAACACGGTGCTTTGCCAAGAGCTCGTGCGCTTCAACAACCTCATGTCGACAATCCGCTCGAGCCTCGAGAGCCTACAGAAGGCGCTCAAGGGCCTCGTCGTCATGTCAGCCGAGCTTGAAAACGTGTCCAAGAGTTTGTTCTTCGGCAAAATCCCAGCGCTCTGGGCGTCCAAGTCGTACCCTTCGTTGAAGCCTCTGGGCAGCTACGTGACCGACCTGCTGGAGCGCATCGCGTTCTTTAACAAGTGGCTGCTGGAGAAGCCCCCAGTTGTCTTCTGGGTCTCCGGTTTCTTCTTCACGCAGGCGTTCTTGACGGGTGCAAGTCAAAACTACGCGCGAAAGTACACGCTCCCCATCGATCAGCTTGGCTTCGACCACGAGCCCATGCCTCGAAGCGACTACGCTCAGCCACCAAAGGTACGATCACTTACATGCTCCACCACTGCGAATCTCTTGCTGTACTCACACGATGTGTATTTCTGCTTTACCAGGACGGAGTGTATGTGCGAGGGCTGTTCCTCGAAGGCGCCAAGTGGGATAAATCCACGAATGAGCTGGCCGAGTCGGAGCCGAAGGTGCTGTTCTCGCTGGCGCCGGTGCTGCTGTTCCGACCCGTGAAGAAGATCGATATGAGCCAACGGAGCTCTTACTCGTGTCCAGTCTACAAAACGAGGTGCGTTCAATAGTACTGCTCATTTCTGAAAGTGGAGGTATCATAACCAGTTTGTTGTTTGGATGCAGTGAGCGACGAGGCACGCTGTCGACCACAGGCCACTCGACGAACTTCATCTGCTTCATTCGGTTGCCAACCAGTAGACCTGAAGCGCATTGGGTAGCACGTGGTGTGGCCATGCTGTCCCAGTTGGATGACTAGACTAACGTGGAAGTGCAATTGGTTCATGCAAACTAACGACGGCTTCAACATCGTGTTGCTGCAAAGTAATACATCGCGGCGATGGAAATCGTTTTGTAAGCCAACGCAGATCTCGGACAAGGCAGAGTCCACATTCACCAAAGCTTGTCAACGCTTCTTGCAGACAGCGCCAGCCAGCCAAGCATCGAAGGCGACCATTCCAACAGCAACCGTCACCTCATTTAAGCTTGCATATCCGGGGTAGGGGACTCTTAGTTGAGGAAACCAACTCATCATGCGGTTGTGTGAGTACAGGTCTCCATTCTTCAAGCCTCCAAAACTGCGCCGGGGCGGTCGGCTTTTTCGCTCCCCACTCTACTAAAACAGGAGATTACCATATTCACTCACGAAACCATGCAGGGGACGCCTCATGCCTTCCAGGCTGTCGCCGCAGCCGTTGAATGAGTTGCGGGCCTCGCTCATCTCCACTGACTGCCTCAATTTATCGGGTCTCGAGCCATAAACGGGCCAAAAGTCGTGTTTTACTTGGCTTCAGTATGGTTCACCTAGGTCGCACGTTGCACAGGAGCTCAATTGCCCTCCTTCCAGCATAAAGGCTTTGGCTCCGGACGAGGTGGACAACACACTGGCGGCGCTCGATCAACGCCAAGCTGAGTCCCAACCCTCGCTCCCTTCCCCTCTCTTCGAGACACTCGCCGATCGGCAGCCCGCCACACAAGCGACAGCATGGAGCAGTGGGAAGCGCAATGCCTCGAGTGCGACGAAGTGCTCGACGACGACGACCTCATGAGCACGCAGGAGTCCGAGACGAGCGAGGCGCTCGGACTGCTCGTGGCCGACGCGCCCTGGACGAACGAGCTTTCGTTCGAGGAGCAGAACGTGCGTATTACCACTTTAGCCACTCCATTTTGCCATTCGCCACTGACAATACTTTTTTGTGACAATATTTATTGTCGACGCATTTCGTATTCGCCAGCTCGTGGCGCTGGAGGACCGCGACGTCGACGGCGTGTACCGCGCCATGCTGCGCCAGGAGCTGCAGCGGCCAGACTTCTCCAAGCAGTACGAGTACCTCAAGTACCGTCGCGTGCTCGTGGACTGGATGGCCGAGGTGGGGGAGACTCACTTGCGCATGCGCAAAGAGTACGTGCATGCCGCGGTGGGGTACCTGGAGAAGGTGCTGGCCCGCGACGAGCCGCTGCCACGCAAGGACCGGTTCCAGCTGCTGGCGCTCAGCTGTCTGCGCATCTCGCTCAAGTTCCAGGGCACGGAGGAGGAACTGCCGCCCATGGCCGAGTTCTGGGAGATGGGCAACCGCATGTACTCGTTCGATGAGATCAGTGACACCGAGGCAGACGTCTTCCAAAAGTGCGTGAGGATCTGTTCGTCATGTTCGTCCTAACGGCTCGGCTTGCCGTTACCCTCCTGCACTAGCTAAATTTCGCTGACCCTCCCCATGTGACTCTCTCCACAAACAGACTGGGCTGGAGACTTACCGTCGTGACGCCGGTGCACTTCCTGCAGCATTACATGGGCCAGACTGTGCTATTTGCAGACGACCGGCTGCTGGGCTCCGAGCTCGTGGACGAAGCGCACGGCTACTTTTGCAAGTACGCCGAGTTCTTCGTGGACCTCGTGCTGCAGGAGTATTCGATGCAGGTGTATCGGCCATCGGTTGTCGCCGCGAGTATTTTGGTGGCATCCCGCAAGGCGTTGGGGATCACACCGCTCTGGCGGGACGAGCTGTCGGTGCTCACCGGCTACGACGAGAAACAAGTGGCGCCGTGCTTTCAAGCCGTCTGGGAACACTTTGAATCGACCTTCGGCCCTCGGGGCAAAAACTACGAGCGAGACGACTCCCCTACGTGCGTGGCGGACCTCTGAAGATGCCACTGGTCTGTCGCTGCCGTCCCTCGACGTTCGTCGACGTGGTCTCTTCAAACGGAACGGCGGCGGGCGAAGGGGGAGCAGCAAATAGTTGTTAGGGCGTAGTCAAGTATTTATGTCGCGGCAAGCCTTTCCTGCTGGGTGCGTTGGCTTGTCTTGATCCAAGACCAAGCGCGCGTGGCAGGAGAGGCGAGCGCTGGCGCTAGCGTGCGTGTGAGTTCTCTCCATGCGTCATTCAGTAGATTTACAAGCAATCGGGCGAGCATCGATTCGTCAGGGCGAGCAAAGACGCCATCTACCTGCTCCACCAACGATAAATCAACACAATGCCATCCATACTCATAGAAGCTTCTTTTACTTTTTTAGTGAAGTTGCTTTTATCAAGGGATGTCTATTGAGTTTAGTTTCTCGGCCGAACTAGCGAGGGAACATTGTAATGCTTTATCGCTGCGTAAATTATAAGAGAAGAAGTAAAGACTTGCAGACTTCACTTGAGTTTCGAGCGCGCTCAAGACCACGGCAGCGAGCGATCCGAGTCGCCAATCTCCCCTCCTTTCACGCGATCCTTGACTTTCACGTCGTAGTAGCCAACCCCAGGACTCTCGCTCTTGGTAATGAACGAGTCGCGAGAGATGCGAGCACGAGACATCACAGCGCCACGAGAAGACAGCGACGTCCCGCCAGCCTCCGCAGCGCCCGTCGTGCTCGATGCATACTTTTGAGGCATGTAGTTGTACCGCTTGTTCAGGTTCCGAAGCGCCGTGCCACGCGGAGAGCGACTGCCTCCTCGGCGCGCAGATGTGTTGGACGAGTTTGACGTGTACGACGATACCGATACGTTGTCGGCATTCGCGAGGGCTGCCGCTCGAGCACTCCGCGCACGGATGCCCCCAGAACGAGCTACAGGCATGGATTGTGCCGAGTAGCCCGAGATAGACGACACGTTTGACGAAGTGTATGCCCCCGTGCCACGACGAGGAAGTCCAGCTCTCTGGTCGATCGCCTCCAAAACCTCGGGCGTTAGCCGAACCTTGGATCCACCACCGTTTGACGAAGGCGCTGCCGTGCGACGTGTACGCGAAGCGCCGTTTTGCTTGGGCTGTTGCTGTTGCTGTTGCTGCTGTTGTGGCTGTTGGCGGGGCACCGCTGCTCCAGCCGACTCACCACGTAAAGCAACTAGCTTCTCAGTACACAACTCGAGCTGCCGAGCGATTTGCTTGGCTTCTTCGTGCTTGCGTAGGAGGGCAATCTTGAGCTGCTCGATGTGGTCAATAAGCTCAGTCTCAGCGTTGTGATCCACCTCATGAACCTCCGGTCCACTACGTTGGTTGGATTCCTTCGCATCAGGGTGCGCTACCGCGTGCTTCTGCGCTTTACCAGCTTCACCCTTCTGCTGATTATCCATGCCCAGCTGTTGCAGCGTATCGCCGCTTTTCTTTCTTCCGCGGCCACTGCCTCGACTGGTGCGGCTGCGGCTACTGCCATTGCTTCCGCTGCTCCGCACGCTGCGGCGATCAAAAGACCCTCTGCGACGTCCTCCCTGCTTTGGGGGATGCGTAGGCGGCGTAGCTGTCGATGCTTGCACTTGCGCCGGCGATCCTTGCTGCTGCGATACGTCAGGTGGTACCCCAGGCGGCCCCTCCAACTCAGGTCCTCGAAACTGAATTGCCAACGGGAGCTGCGCGTTCTTGATGAGGTCGTGCACCTGCCGTAGCCCCATGTCTTGAAGCGGCGTGCCGGCAATGCTCACGATGGTCACACCTGGCGACAACCGAGGGAAATGCGTCGCCGCACTTTTCGGGTAAATGGTGCCCACCTCGGTGCTGCTGTCGTGTCCGCGCTTCATCGTGAACCCGAGCGGCAGCTTGTGGAACAGCACGCAGAACTCGCTCACGTCTCCGCCACTGGGGATGCCAGTCGTACCGTCTCCATTGGCACCGTTACGGACCGGGAGGGTCACGCCCAGCTCCAGCTCGTCACCGCTGGCACAGCACTCCCGGATTGGTGAGCCAGCCACCAGGAACTCCTGCTTCTTGCGATGGAACACCACGTTGCACTCAGGCACTTGGCTGTCCGGGAAAGCAGCGTGGTAGGCCTCAGCAGCCGCTCCTAGCAGCGCCTCACACGGCCACTGGGGGCTCACGACGCAGCGTAACGCGACTCCTACGATGTTGGCCACCACGAAGAACTCGTTGCCATTGCTCGGCGGCTGCAAGGGCTTCTCGGCTGCGATCAATGCGGGTGCGGGCGGCGGCACCTCGCCTGGTGAAGACATGGCAACGACAGGAGGCAGCAACGCGTATGCGGCGGCGGTGGGCGACGGCGCACGGGACGAAGACTGACCTTGAGGAGCTATTCCTGAATGAACTCCACCCACCTGCGATTGAACCGAGTCGAATATTGGCCAATGAGGAAGCAAGAATAGTGTAGCCATGTGCCAGACGGACGTCAGTCACTGCAACGAGTTGAACTACATGCCTTTGGCTTGGGCTGGACTGGAACTAGAGCAACTTGCGGAAGGACAGCACGTCGAAGCAGGTGTCGCACACGCGGTCGGGCTTGAGCAGCTGGAACTTGGGGATCGCGATCTTGTTGCTCGAACAGTTGTAGCACACGGTGCGGCCGCAGTGCTGGCAGTGGTGTCTGCGCATGGCCAGTCGGAACGTCGTGTGGCAAGACGAGCACTCCGTGGTCTGCTCGTCGCCGACCCACTCGGGCGGATGTGACAGGTTGCGCAGCACTGGCACGAGCATGGAGCCCTGGTTCGTGCTCTCCACGAGGTCCACCACACTTCGCCCTGCGGCGTCGAGCAAGTGCACGAAGGCGCCAGCGCGCACTAGAGCGACCGCCACGTCTTCGCTTCCTCGACCGACAGCTAGATGCAGCGCTGTGCTACCGTCGAGACTCTGCGAGTGGATATTGGCTCCGTGTTCAATCTGAGTGAAGCAGCAATAGATGGAAATGTTAGAAAAAACACGCGAGAAAGCGCCCGAGAGAGCCACTTACGAACGCGTTGATGAGCGAGGCAGGTCCGTTCTGATGCGAGCAGAATAAATGTAACGCAGTGTAGCCGAACCAGTTGGCTCGGTTCGGATCTGCGCCGTTCTCTAGAAGCAGTTGCAGCATCTTTTGACATCGTTCGGACGGGGACATTGCAGCGAGGTGGAGAGCGGTGTTGCCCTTCAAGTCTTCTTGGTTGATGTCAAAACCGCTTGGCTCTTCTTGCTCCATTACGTTCCCTCCCATCTTGTCAACGTCGCCGTCACCAACAGCCTTCTCCGTTTGCTGTTGCGGCTCCCCTGACTGCCCTCCTTCTGTCGTTCCGTTAATCGAACTGGTTTGGGCAGAGGCTTCTGCTAGCTTTTTCGCCTTTGCAGCATCATTCTCGTGGAGAAGAACCAGCGTGACCGCAGTGTGGCCGTTTGCAGCAGCGTGGTGAAACGCATTCTGGCCCTGGTCATCCACGATGTCTTGTTCCGCACCATGGCGGATTAGATAGGCCACCACGGCCACATCTCCTCGCGCTGCAGCAACATGCAGAGGCGTCCGCCCTCTTCGGTTGGGGATGTTGGCGTTTGTTCGGAACGCGCTGTTTAGCAGGACTTCGACAGTCTCGATATTGGCCGCGTAATGCAGCGCCGTGTTGCCTTCCTCATCAGGTAAATTGGAGGCAGCACTGTGCTGTAGCAGCAGTTCTACGACTGCACTGTGGCCCTTTCGGCTCGCAATATGCAGAGGTGTCTGCTGATGTCCAAACTCCGCAGTAATCTCCTTATCGCCGTCTTTCAGCTGAGAGATGAGATTCACATCGGCAGCGTCCTTGTCAATCAGGATCTCGCAATGCCGAACGTTTCCACTTGCACTCGCCAAGAAAATGAGCGGCACCTTGTCAGTGAGGAGGAAGAACGGCGCACTTTCATCGACAAGGAGGCGACGAATAATCGCACTGTTTCCCATCTTCAGCGCAGCAACAAGCGGCAAGTCGGTCTCATCGCTGCCAACACGATCCAGCGGCTCTCCAAGTCGCAGCAGCTCGTTCACCACGCGACCGAGTTGATATCGGATCGCAACAACCAAAGGTGTATCAGACCGCAGGCGAAGGATCTCGCACAGTCGCTTCGTCGAGCACTGTCGACCCGTGTCGCTCTGCAAGAGCTCCTCAAACGCAGCTTCATCCATATGCTGAAGTTGCGTCAAGCACATGTTCTGCAGCTCATGCACAGCCTCAGCGCACCTCGACAACACTGAGCCGCCAGCTTCCCCTTCTGCGCTTAAAGACCGCCGACCATTTTGCGAAGACGGAGGGGTCACCGTAGCAGAATCCGACAGTTCTCTTCTCCTAGCCGTCAGCGGGTTCGCGGCCAGCACATTGTCCATGAAAACCAGCACGTCCAGTGTTTTCTTCGCTAGTCTCCGCTGTGTCTCCTCACCCGCCACGTCACCTTCAGCCTCCTCTTCCTTCTGCTCGCCACTCTCCAAGAGCAGAAAGCCCTCGATCCGCGTGACACTAATGTCCACAAGTGACGGAACCAAATAAACAAACGCTGCTCGCAGTAGTTGTAGCCAGAACTGCTCCTTGTAGATCCCCTCGCTTTCGTCTCCACCCTCTCCGTCCGCGCCCAGCTCGCCCGTGTACAGGAACCGCAGCATCGCGTGGAACACGCGGTAGGGCGTGTCCTGCACGTGGATCTTCAGCGGAAAACGCACCTGGCCAGGCATCTGGCTGCTTTTTGCACTTAGAAGCGCAGCCTGGAACGCTCCGCTGCGCAACGCCAGCACCAGGCGATGCGCAGGGATGAGGTGGTCCGACGAGCTCCTGTAGCCATCTCTACTGTCCGTCGCGCCGTCACCGCCAGCATCCGCCGGGAAGACGAACAGCACGTCGCTCAGGTGGTTGTTGGCGAACAGCTGCTTGACCTGCAGCAGGTCCGTCACAAGCGGCGCGGCGTCCTCACTCTCCATGGTCATCTATGTGATGACCAAAGTCTAATTCTGCTTCAAGCTCTTTTCGGCTAAAAGAACATGGTGTACGTCACACCAAATGTAAAACTCGCACTTAGTCGGGAGTTCCGGAACGTGTGTACCCTCCATTGCCAATTAGACCGAAGCCAGCCAAAGAGCAGGAAGATCCGAGCCAATATGGCGGAGCCCAACATGCCCATGCTGCGCCAGTCGCTGGAGGGGACGCTGTCGCCCTTCGCCGAGACGCGCAAGGGCGCCGAGGCCTACCTGAACACGCTGTCCGCACAGCCCAGCTACGTGCTGCTGCTGCTGCAAGTGCTGGAGAGCGCGGGCGAAAAGCAGGAAGTGCGGCTGGCGGCTGCGCTGCTGTTCAAGAACTTCATCAAGCACAACTGGGACCCGGAGAAGCAGGGCTGCGTGCCTTTAAACGAGAAGAACCTGGTCAAGCAGCACATTGTGGAGCTCATGTGCCGCATGCCCGAGACGCTGCAGAAACAGCTGATCGAGGCGCTCACCACTATCGGCGAGTACGACTTCCCCGCGCAGTGGGGGGACCTGCTTCCTCAGCTGGTGCAGAAGCTACAGACCGAGCAGGACTGGAACGTGCGCAACGGCGTGCTCATGACGGCCAACACCATCTTCAAGCGCTTCCGCAACGTGTTCAAGTCGGACGACCTCTTCCGCGAGCTCAAGCACTGCCTCGAGGTCTTCCAGGAGCCGCTGCTCGTGTTCTTCAAGGAGACGGGCGTCGCTCTGCGCGCTCCTGGCGTTGCTGCTGCCCAACAGGCGCAGATGATGACGGCGCTGCGGTACATGAGCCGCATCTTCTACTCGCTCAACTGGCAGGACCTGCCCGAGTTCTTCGAGGACCACATCTCGGAGTGGATGGGCGAGTTCCTCAGCTACTTCAGCTACGAGAACCCGGCGCTCGTGGACGCCGACAATGAGGACGAGCCCGGCCCGATCGACCGCCTGCTCGTCTCCATCGTCGAGAACATCAACCTGTACGCGGAGAAGTACGACGAAGAGTTCAAGCCCTTCCTGCAGAAGTTCACCGAGGTCATCTGGAACCTGCTGGCCAACCGCATCACGCTGTTCCCCAAGCACGACGAGCTGGCCGCCAAGTGCATGAAGTTCCTGACGTCGGTCGCGTCTCGCTCGTTCCATCGCGCGCTGTTCGAGTCACCGCAGGTGCTCACGGAGTTGTGCGGGATCGTCGTCACCAATCTGCAGCTGCGGTCGTCGGACGAGGAGCTGTTCGAGGACAACCCCATGGACTACATTCGCCGCGACATCGAAGGCTCGGATGGCGACAGTCGCCGCAGTGCCGCTCGTGATCTGGTGCGCGGTCTGCTCAGCAACTTCGACGAGGCTGTGACCCAAATCTGCATGAGCACGATCCAGACGCACCTCCAGCAGTACAAGGCGGATCCGGCGCGGAATTGGGCGATGAAGGATGTGTCGATCAACCTGGTGATCGCCATCTCTGCAATGAAGCAGTCGCGTCTGCGTGGCGTGTCCGAAGTCAACAGTCGTGTGCCGCTGATGGACTTCTTTATGGCGGAGGTGCTCCCGGAGCTTTCGTCCCCCAACCAGGCGTCGTTGATCTTGAAGGCCGATGCTATCAAGTTTGTTGCCACGTTCCGTAGTCAGATGCCAGTGGAGGTCATGGACCAGCTCTTCCCTCTATTGATGAACTGCATGGACCCTTCGCAGTTCGTCGTGCACACGTACGCTGCTGCCTGCCTCGAGCGCCTTCTTACAGTGAAGGATCCGTCTGGCGCGCTGCGGTTTTCCAAGGAACGGCTTGCACCGTACCTGGGAAAGTTGTTGGAGCACGTGTTTAACATCTTGGAGCAGCCAAACTACCCGGAGAACGATTACCTGATGAAGGTGGTCATGCGGGTGATGAACGTGGCGAAGGAGGACATCCTGCCGCTGACGGACATGGCAGTCAACAAGCTCACCAGCATCTTGAACCGCATTTGCGCCAACCCTAGCAACCCGTCCTTCAGCCACTACCTCTTCGAGTCGCTGTCCGTGTTGATCCTGAACGTGTGCAAGACGAACCCGGCCGCCACGGAGCGCTTCGAAGAGCTGCTCTTCCCGCCATTCCAGAAGGTGCTGACGAATGACGTGGAGGCTCTGTCGCCTTATGTGTACCAGGTATTGGCACAAATGCTGGAACTTCGACCCAGCGGCGTTTCCGATGCGTACAAGAGCATGTTCCCAGTGCTGCTGAATCCTACGCTGTGGGAGCGCGTCAGCAACGTGCCGGCTATCGTGAAGCTCATCGAGGCATACATGCGCAAGGCCCCGAATGATGTGGCTCAGTC